>PVJS01015073.1:0-39411 GCA_004027185.1 Glis glis | reverse complement strand
CTTCATTGATTTCTGCTCTGATTTTAATAATTTCCTGTCTTCTACTGGCTTTGGGGTTAGACTGTTTGTTTTTCAAGGGCTTTGAGGTGTGTCATTACGTTATTTATTTGGTGATTTTCTGTTCTTCTTATGTGGGCACTCAGTGCTACGAATTTTCCTCTTAATACTGCCTTCAAGGTGTCCCAGAAATTTTGATATGTTGTGTCTCTGTTTTTGTTTGTTTCTAGGAATTTCTTAATTTCTCTCCTTATTTCTTCTCTGACCCATTCCTCATTCAGCATTGTGGTGTTCAGTCTCCACGTGTTTATGAGGTTTCTCTGGGTCTTCTTATAGTTGATTTCTAGTTTCATTCCATTGTGGTCTGAAAAGATGCAGGGGATTATGTCACATTTTTTGAACTTTGTGGCCTAGGATATGGTCTATTTTAGAGAAGGTTCCATGAGCAGCTGAAAAAAATGTGAATTCAGCTGTAGTTGGGTGGAATATTCTATATTTGTCTCGTTGGTCCATTAGGTTTATAGTGTTCCTTAGGTCTGAGGCTTCTTTACTGACCTTTTGTCTTGAAGATCAATTTAGTGATGTGAGAGGTGTGTTGAAGTCTCCCAATATTATTGCATTGGGATCTATGTGTGATTTAATGTTATGAAGAATTTCTTTTATGAAAGTGGTTGCACCCATGTTTGGGGCATAAATGTTGACTATTGTTATATCCTCTTGCTGGATACTTCCTTTTACCAGTAAGAAATGACCTTCTTTGTCTCTTCTGATAAGTTTAGGTTTGAAGTCTAATTTGTCTGATATCATAATTGCTACTTCTGCTTGTTTTTGAGTTCCGTTAGCATGGATTACCTTGCTCTATCCCTTCACTTTTAGTTTGTGCATATCTTTACTTGTAAGGTGTGTTTCTTGCAGGCAGCATATAGATGGATTGTGAATTTTAATCCATTTTGCCACCTTATGTCTTTTGATTGGGGAGTTGAGGCCATTTATATTCAGTGTGATTATGGAGAGATGGGTTTTAATTCCTAACAGTTTGAGATTTAATTTCTGTTTGAGGTAGTGTTTGTTCTTTGCCTAGTTGCCTAGTTGTTTGTTTGATGGAAATCACTGTTTCTCTGGTTCTGGCGTTTCCTTGTTATTTCTTCTTTGTAATTAATCTCTTTGAGTATTTTCTCTAGTGCTGATTTGAAAGACATAAAGTCTTTCAGCTTCTGTTTGACATGGGAGGTTTTTATTTCCCCATCAAATTTGATAGACATCTTTGCTGGGTAGATAAATCTTGGCTGGAAGTTGTTTTCTTCCAGAGTTTGGAATATGTCGCTCCAGGACCTTCTGGCTTTCATGACTTGGTTTGGAAGGTCGGGAGTGATTCTTATTGATTTGCCTCTGAATGTTACTTGGTCTTTTACTCTCTCTGCCTTTAACATTTTCTCCTTGGCTTCTTCATTAGTCAATTTGATTATTATGTGGTGGGGTGAACCTCTTCTCTGATCTTGTGTATTAGGGGTTCTATATGTTTCCTTTACCTGTGTGTCGACCTCTCTTTTTATGTTTGGAAAATTTTTGAATATTACTTCTCTGAATAGATTAATGATTCCTTTGGTTTCAGCTTCTATTCCCTCTTCTATGCCTATTATTCTTAGGTTTGCTTTTTTAAGACTAGCTGAGATCTCTTCAATGTCTAATTCATGCTGTTGAATTGTTTTTTCTAATTTATATACTATGCGTTCATTTTTGGAGAGGTCATCTTCTAAGAGTGAGATTCTGTTTTCCATGTGGTGTAGTCTATTGTTGATGGTCTGTTTTGATGCCTTCATTTCAAGTATTGCATCCTTCACTTCCTTCAGAGCTTCTTTTTGATTCCTGTTCAGGGTGTCGGATTCTTTGTTTATTTGATACTTCAATTCTTTCAGGCTCTCTCTGAATTCTTTTTGGAAATCCTGTATCATTTCTACTATTAAAGTTCTGAATTGTCCTTCTGGCAATCTTTGCATTTCTGTGTTGGCAGGTTCTGTTGTTGTGGGATTGTGGGAGCTCATTGTTTCTTTGCTATTCTTCTTTTTCATGATTTCAAGTTTCTTATGTTTATACCTTTGTTGCTTGGTAGCTCTATCTCACTCTGTAGGTTTCCTATGTCTAATCTCTCTTCCTTTATAGTTTCTTATTCTGGGGGTAGATAGTTGTTACTAGGTGAGCCTTTAAAGGTGAATAGCCTTTACTGAATGGTTATTCTCACTTGCTCGGTATAATGTCCATTTGCAGGCCCAATTTTTAGTCTCCTTCAGTGATTGGGACCCTTGCCTGGTGCCTCTCACTACGTGTGCAGGTGACCAGTGCCGCTATTTCCCCTCTCACTGCAAGTGTGGGCCTCTGCGTTCTTTACTTGGGTTGTCCCTATGTGTCTCTCTGTCTACACCTATGGCAGGTGTCACCAGCAGGGGCCCCGGACTAGTGCCTCTGCCTACAGAAGCAGTGGATGTCACTTTGACCCGATTCTGTGCAAACATGGAACTCCACATTTTCCGCAGAGAGGGCTGGTTTGGTCCAATTTTCCCCAGGTACCACAGCTATATGTCCTGTGGCGATCCCTGGGGACTCTATAAGGACACTGTGATCCACTGGCTGCAAGTTTGTCCCACCCAAATGTCACCAGGGATTGTTTGCCTCTCCTTGTGTCTATCGTATCCCACAGCAGACCGCACTCCCACCTCCACCAGGGCAATCTGCATAGTCTCAGACCCCGTGAGTCCCTGTGGCCACGCTGGGTGGTCTCCCCCTAGGGCGGCTCGTTTTCTTATGGTCTTGTTGAGAGCTGCTCTTAATCTCTGGGGGAAGGGGTGGGCTCAGTCGCTGCCGCAGGTTCTGATCAGGCCTCCGGGCACTGGGGACTCTGCCAAGTGTGGATCAAACTGCTGCTTGCTTTTGTCGCTGACATTCTGTAGTTGCTGGTTTTATAACAGATCCCTAGCTTTTTTGTTGATGGCCTGCAGAAGCCGCAATGCAGGTAGCTGCCGGCGTGGTCTGACCAAGATGGTGCCGCTTCTGCTTCTGCCAATGCAGTAGTTTGGGTCTGTGTCATGCGTGGAGCGAGTTGCTGCTTGCCTTCACTGCTGCTATTCTGCAGTTGCTGGATCCACAACAGGTCGCTGGTGTCTCCGTTGGACTTGTGTAGAAGTCACAATGCTGGTAGCTGCTGGTAAGATCCTGGCAAGATGGGGCTGCTGCAGCCGCTGTCTCCGCCGCTGTTTGGTCTCTTTTGAGTGTAGATTGAGGTGCTGCTTGCTTTCATCTATGCTGCTCAGCAGTTGCTGAACTTACAACAGGTCTCTGGCTTCTCTGTTGGTGGTGTGTGGAAGCCACAATGCCGGTAGTGGCTAGCGTGGTCTGGCCAAGATGGTGCTGCCACCGTTCCTTAGGTAAGGCACTTGGAGCTTTTTACTTTATTCTGTTTTGTCTTCTGGCTTTGATTCCATTACGTTTCAAACTTTTCATTGTTTAGTTCAAGTTTTTGTTGCTTTTCTTCTCTTGTCGAGGAGTTGCTTTCACGGCGCTTGAGATCCGAGTCTCAGAGAGATCGTAATGTGTTATCTTCCTTGGTCACCATCTTGGAACCAGTCCAAATAGACCTTTTAAAAATCTGTTCCTTCCCCTTTTCCCTCCTGCAACTATATGGTATGTAGGAGCTACCATCTTCTTAAATGACCCTGCCCCCAGTCACTGTGGACTGCTCCTTGAGTGGGCCCCCGATCTAAGCCTGACCAATAAGGGCTCTTGTTTTATATTTTTAGAACTGGGACAAGGAGAATGCCTCAATTCCTTTCTCTACAGGAAACAAAGAAACAAAAAAGGGTGATGTGAGCCTAAGCTGTGTAGGCCTCCCTATTTCCTCTGTTGAGAATGAAGAAAGCTGGAATAAGAGAAAATAAAGGTGATGTACTGAGTCAGAGACAGACCCTGGTGTGTGCCATTTGAAGTCCTTTTCAAGTTCCATGTCCAATTGTTCTTGATCTCCAGCCACATTTCTGTCCTGAGGGCATTTGATTATTCACCCTCTTCCTGGATCCTGTGAATAATTAATCCTTTCCTTTTTGGACAAAGGTAGCTTAGGTTGTATTTCTGCTTCTTGCAAACAAGTCATTCTTTGAAGTATAATGACATTTAAAATACTGTCCTTGGAGAAAAAAGCACCTGAAGAATGAACTCTGAGAGAATATAAAAAATATATCAAGGGTGGTCAGAGGAAGGCAGTCTGGGCAGAGAAACAAGATAGCAAGGTGAGACCCAGGAGGTAAGGACAGAGATGATGCAGAGAGGAGAGTTGTGAGAGGGAAGGTGGAAACACGCACACATTCCTGAGAGAATCGGGCAGGATGGAACCAAAAAGTATTGGATCTAGCCACAAGAAGGCTGCTGCTAATCTCACTATAAATCATGTATAGAGGGCCGATCCCAGTGATGCTTACCTGTAATCTCAGTACTTGCGAGGCTGAGACAGGAGGATCATTTGTGGGTTCAAGGCCAGCCTCAGCAATTTAGCAAGATTCCATTTCAAAATAAATAATACAAAGGGCTGGGGGTATAGCTTGGAGGTAGAATGCCCCTGGGTTCAATTCCTAGTATCAAAAAGAAAAAAAAAATCTTGTACAGAGGATTCATGGATGTAGAGGTCAATCAGCATGGATTAGGGAGAAGATGGGATCTGAGGAAGTTGAGATTGTGAATATAAATAGTATTAGAGATTTATCAATAAAGACAGAAGGTAAGGTTAGCATCACTAGAGGTACATTGTTGAAGAAGAGTTTTAATTTCCTCCTCTTAGTAAGGGAGATATGCAATCAATAAACATTTATGGGGCACATATTATACTTCAGATTCTATGTTAGGCATTGGAATAAAAATGAGTAAAATTCAAGCAAGATTAAAGTATTATGCCTCCATAAAATTGAAAACTAGCTTCCCTAAAAATACTATTGTAAAGGACTATTTAAACAATAAAAGCTGTTGGAATTTTAATTAAGCTTTAAAAAACCAGGTTAAAAACCCGGCATGTACAGAGTTCAATTTTTTTACCATGTATATCAAGATAGATATGTATACATAGAAACAGCTTAGAAGGATACACAAAACAATGCAAATAGTGGTTGGTTAATAGTGGTGCTGAGATTTATAGGCAATGTTCATTTTATTGTTTTGCTCATCTGCATTGTGTAAGTATTCTGCATTTAACCCATGTCACTTTTGTAGTAAGAAAAACACATGATGTATTTCTAAGAGAGATATATGTAGATCCTTGGTTTGGTCACTGACTAAGAGAAGTAGCAATAGAATAAACAATGGAGTGCAAAAAACATTGCTTGTTAAATCCAGAGACCAGAACCTGCACAGAGTGGGGGATTTCTCAGAAGAAGCAACATTTTACTTAGGCCTTGAGAAACTGAGAATGGATCTGGTTAGAAAGAAGGCAAGAAAATGAGCATAGTAGGGAAGCACGTGAACTATCCAAGGACTCTTGAGCAGGCTGGGGCAGAAGACAAGGAGCAGAAGGAGAGCTGCTGCTGTGGCTGGCTGCGGCACAGGCCAGAAAGCAGGTGTTCACGTGCAAACTGCTGCTGCAGGAGAACCCACACCAGAATGGAATGGGGTCAGGATGGGGGCTGAAAGCCCAGGTACCAAACGGTAAGGCCTGAAGTATGAGAAGGGGTAGAATTGGAGAAGAAGAGATGTATTTCAAAGTTTTGTTGTTGGTGGCTTTTTTTTTCTTTGTGTTACTGGAGATTAAACCCAGGGGCGTTTTTACCTCTAAGCTACACCCTCAGCCCTTTTTATTTCTTATTTTGAAATAGGGTCTTGCTAAGTTGCTGAGGGTCTCCTAAGTTTCTGAAGTTGGCCTTGAACCTGTGATCCTCCTGTCTCAGCTCCCTAAATACTGGGATTACAGGTGTGCACCACCATGCCTGGCTTTTGAACATTATTTAGGAAGAGGAATTGGTGGGCTTTAGAATAATAGTAGTCGCTGTTGCAGGTTAGTCTTTTTGGAAGCAAACCTTTGAGATGGGTTTTGGGCATAAGATGTTTGTTAGAGATTCGTGCAGGTGAGGGAAGGGGTAAGGAGCAGGGCTGGACAGAAGGAGAAGTTGTACTGATGTGGAGGCACCTGATGAAGTCTTAGCTGACATGACGGGAGCTCAGAAGTGAGTGTTGCCCACCAGCACTGGACCACACTGGCCCAAGTGGCTGAACCTTTTTACTCCTGCCTCACTCAGCCATTGAGAGATGTTCTGCCCCAGGAAGGCTGTGATCTCAGGTGACCCTGTAGGAGCTGACAGCTGGGGGTGGCAACAAGTCTTTCCTTAAAGGGGGGTCTGGACGGTACATCTCATGCCCAGGAGAGCCAACAGCTGTGGGCTGCTTACCCATAGTGCTCTATTCCTCCTCACCCCTCATGGGGAAGTAGCACTATTATCCCCCCCCCTCATGTATGCAGGAATAAGCACAAAGAATTCAAGAAATGCACCCAAGGCTGTCCAGCTAAGGAAGCAGTGGAGTCAGGACTTAAACCTCTGGAGCTTAGCTTCCGTGCCCTGCATCTGACCAGGCTCAGCCTGCCTGTCACTGATGGTGTCTGGAGGAGCAGGCCGAGGGGCCAGGGCCAGGGAAGGTTGGCCTGCGTCTGACAGTTCAGGAACCTGAGAACCTGTCTTCTCGTCTTCCCTCCTTTTCTCTTTCCTTCCTTTCCTTCTCAGTCACTATTTATCATCATAAGAAGGAAAGTGAAATTCAATAAAGTACACATTGCTTTATCAAGCAAAGTCCAGCCTGGGGATCAGTGAAATAAATATATACTTCAGTGAAACTGTGCCCTAGCACTTATGTGTAAAGTGTGCTTTAAAAAGGTGAGCCATGGAAGTCATCTATAGTTTTTACCAAATGGCAAGAAGAGGCACCGGTTAGGAACAGGAAATTTTTGTTCTTAGATTGTCACATAATACTTGGGATTTTGAGATCATCCTTTACTTTTTTAAGTGATATGATTGCTTTAGGGCATGGTTCACAAAGGAAAAATTTAGGGCACACAGTCATAATTCGGTATTTTGTAAAAACAAAACTATCGAGTGACTTTTGTCATTCTTTCCCTGGGCAGGGAGCTGGCGGAGTGTGTGGGATGGGGAATGGTGCTGAGGGGCTTGGAAGGTGGGGAACTGAAGACCCACTTAGTTAGACTCCAAGCAACCTAGCGAGACCCTGTTTCAAAATAAAAAGGGCTGAGTGATGGAGAAGGCATGGAACCGTCCCCCATGGGACTGGAGTCAGGGAGCTATATGTAGACTGCAGCTCCTCTCCCTCACCTGCTCTGTGATCACTGCTGTTGCCTTGTTGCTGAGCCTCAGTTTCCAGTGGGGAACCAACAGTGCTCACATTGGATGTACTGGAGCCAGTGCCTGCAGAAGAGGATGCCTTTGGTGAGGACTAAGAAGTATCTGCTGACGTGCAGTGACTCAGAAACAGGGGTCCCCAGGTGTTTACTCCCAGAGGCAGTCTCCTTCCTCTTTTCTCATCCTTTTCCTCTAGTGCTCCTACAACATCCAGGGACTCCAGGACCTTGAGCTCTGGCCAAGAGAAGATAATTCCTCTCTTGCACTCAATCAATCCAGCATTCATCTGCAGCCAGGGAGAGCAGCCAGTCTGATTTCTTGACATAAACACACTGAACAAGCAAGACGGGCCCTGCGGAGTTATTTAAAACCCCAATCTGAGAGAGAGCATCTTGAATCTGAAGTTCTTGCCTAAATATAAATGGCAAAGCTTATTCAACATCAAATCAAATCAATGATAATTTGAGGACTAATTAGCATTTGGGGCTTTTTTCAGCAGCGTGGTGATGTGGTGTATAATGCTACGTGATTGGGGAGAAGCACGTAATTACGAGGGTGAATACATTGTCTCCTGGAGACACGTGAAGCAGATTCTTCTAGCCCAAGAGGCCTGTCGAGGTCAGAGGGAGGGAGTGGGGGTGGGGGAGTGGCCAGTTCATACCTGAAGGCTGCTGCCAGCAGGTGACCCTTGGAGGGTGGTACCATCTCTCTGCCAGCAGGTTTGTTTGTTTATTTATTTATTTATTAATTTATTTATTTTTACTTCCTTTTGGAACAAGGAAGCTTCACCTGTCACTTTAATCCTAAGAGGTGAAAGAGCAGATGAGATTCTTTTAAAAAGGAATTGAACAAAGAATTTGGTACATTCTTGCAGTGAACCAGGTGTCAAAATAATCATAGGAACTATTATTTAAGGAATACTTTTCCTGTGGTTATGTTAAGCCCTTAACACACAGCATCAATTTAATTTTTAGAATGGCCCTATGAGGTCTGTGCTATTATTATCCTATTATTATTATTATTATTATTATTATATTATGTTTATTTGGATGAGAAAATTAAGGCCCTGAGAAGTTAAGAAATTTCTTAACTTTATAAATAGAATTTGGCAGATCATAGATTCATATACTTAATATACTTCTGGCTCTAAGGTTTGTGGTGCTAATTCCTGTACTGTATTGATCTGCATAAATTTTATTTTTTCATTATCTCAATAAGCCTGTGGAAGGTATATATTCTCTGTGTGTGTGTGTGTGTGTGTGTGTGTGTGTGTGTGTGTTACCTCTAAGCTACACTCCCAGCCTTTTTTATTTATTTTTTTTTATTTTTAAGCAGGTCTTGCTAAGTTGCTAAGAATCTAACTAAGTTGCTGAAGCTGTTCTTGAACCTGTGATCCTCCTGTGTCAGCTTCCCAAGTACTGGGATTTAAGTGTGCACCACCATGCCTGGCAGGAAGGTGTATATTCTTATAGGTGAGGAGACCCTGATTTAGAGAGGTGGAGATTCATCCAAAGCCGCCCAGCAGTAAGTGGTCAAGTCTAAAGTCTAAGAACAAGGTAAAATGAGAATAGAAAAAAAATACAAAGAAACACTAGCTCTGATTTTACAAAATGATAAAATCCAAAGAGCACAGTCCTCCACAAGCAGGAGTCTTGGTTGAAGTGCAGGGTCTGTGTTTTTCTGCCCTGTCTCTTGTGAACTAGCCCCTTAGGCCTGGGGTTAATCACTTGGTGCCCAGGACTCAGGCACCTGATGGGAGTCTCTGGCCTGAGAGCTCCAACCAGGGAGAGGACAACACATAACCGGCTCTCATATGCCAAATCTGACCCACTGGGGGGCTGCCTAGCATGTGGGTTGAGAAACATCCCGAGGCCATGTGGGGGCTCAGCAGGAAAGAGGGACAGGCTGTTCAGTCATGTCTGTGGTAGCCACAGCACAGTGGAATGGTGACATCTGTGCTGGGTGGTGGCTGTGCCTGCCTTAAACTCTGATTATTCCAGCTGCTCCTCTCATTTCTCTGTGTGCAGTGAATGTATACAGAGAGGGGTATTTTCTAATGAGACTCAGGTTGAAACAGCTGAATTCTGTAGGAGTCCCCAGCATGCACAGGCAACACACCCAGCAGTTCACCATGTCCCCTTTCTTCAAGGGACTCTAAGTTGCTTTATTTTAACATTTAGATATGATCAACCGAGAAGCAGGTGTCTCGGAACAGAAAAGCATTGTAAGAAAAATAAAACCCTTTGGATTGAGGTTTTTTTCCTCCTCAGATTGAATATTAAGAGGCCAGAAAGTAGCTGTTTTTCCAGGCATGATGAGGGTGATTCAAATTATCTTCACTCAACTGGGGATGGCCTGATAGGGGTCCAATTGCTGAGTACCATGTTGGGCATAAAAAGTGAGACAATTAGTCTTCTTGAGGGCAATTGAGATGGCATAAGTGGCACCAGGAAACAAGAGTCTTTTTTTAATATGATGAAAAAAGTGCTGAGACCCCAGATTGTTGGTATAAGCAATTGTTATGAATAGATTAGCAATTGCATTAGATCATAGTCTGTATAGCCATCTGATTTTGACAGTAACGCAATTCTTTATTGGGTATCTACCCTATACCTAGATACTAGGTGTTTCTACAAAGAGGATTATGTATTATTCAAAATGTGCACCCAATCTGCATATAGAAAGCATTTGAAGGGGCCTATCATTAAAGATACAATAAAACAAAGCTGTTAAAATAGAATTAAATACTATGTGTTTAATTAAATAGAATTAAATACAGGCAAAAATCACTAACTAATTGAGAATTAAAATTAGCTCTGAGCTTCCTGGCAGATAAAGCAAAAGGAATCATGGTGGGTACATATTTGCATTACCAGGTAGAAATAAGAAAACTTGGAAATGTAAACTTTTTACTGGTATTAATTTCCAACAAAACTTCGATGGTTAGCTTTCCAAGAGCAGTGAGCAAGTCTTAATTATCTTAAGGTCTGAGATACCTGGTAGACTGCATGACATATATACAATGAACAGCAGGAGAGTTTGTTGAATTTATTTCATTGGTACACTGGTTGGTGGAGATGTGGAGTATGGTAGAGGCTGTTTACGATAGATTGGTGTTATGATATCTCAGGGAAATCTCTGTGGGGGTGAAAGTTAATTTAAAACATTTATATATCTTCCTGGTGATTTTCCTAGCTGCAAAGATAAGACTCAGAATACTAAAAGGAGTACAGACATAGAGGCCGACTTGAGTATTTTGGCAACAACAGATTATAATTTTTCTAAGAAACTCTGCAGGAGGATCATAAGTTTACCCTACCATCAAATAGTGAAAAAGTCACTGGGAGTTGGGGTATAGGAGGACTTGTTCTAGGAGAAGGGGAACGGTGCTATACCAGCCAGGGTCAACAGTGGAAAACAGAACCATGCCCATTCTGAGTATATAAATTGGAGAACATTTAACATAGGGAAATGGCTCCATGGGTAATGGAGACTGATAGGGCAGGAGGAAATAGTGAAGCAACTCAGAGATCCAGAAGCCTCTACAGTTTCTAAACTAGAGGGAAGAAGAGGTATTACTAGAGCCCAAGGGATGGGCCATGTGGATGAGGCTGGAACCATACCTGCCAGATGGGAACTGGGTCTATTGAGGGACTGAAACCACTGCCAACAGTGTTGCCCTAGGGAGACAGGGAGTAGAGAAAGAGCTATCTTTCTCCTCCCCTCACTCTCCACTCTTTCACCTCCTATTGGCTGAACCCATTTGAAACCAGCTGATGTAAAGAATCTTGGACACACAGTCTCAGGTCTTGGACACACAGTCTCAGGTCACAGCCCCTCTGAGACTTAGCAGTGAATCAAGAAGAGGTAAAGATGAACCTGAGGGTGAGGGCCGAGACTTGGCAGACCTGGCAGAAGTGCAAATAGGAATCTGGCATATCAGTGCTGATTTTAGCCAGGCCTTGGATCAGGAGCATTGTAAAGATTCTGGAGAAGTGGATGCCTGGTTCCTTTTGCATAATCTCATTCATGAAAAATATTTAGACTCTTGGCAATCTATAAGGTGCTTTTAGAACGTGATTTGGTTGCAAACGGATCTGGGTTGAAAACCCTGCACTACAACTTAAACCATGTTGATAACATGGGCAAGTTACTTCACTTCTCTGACCCTCAGTTTCTCTATCTCCAAAATGGTAATGAAATAGAATGAAGAATTGTGAAGATCAAATAAGAAAATGAATGTAAAAACTTATACAGTGCCAGATACAGAGAAAGAGCTCAGCCCCTGGCCACTGGAAGATTATGATCCATAGTCAGTATTACTTCCCTCCCGCTTGCATTGAGTCATTTTCTGCAGAACCTATTGGGTTTGAAGATTCAGTTAAATGTCAGCACTCCCATGAGTCCTTTCCAGGGTGTCCTTCCTGTGCGGCCCTACATGTTATGAGTTTGCCTCTATCAGGGTACATGCCATGTTAGAAATGTGTGTTTACACGCTGTTTCTTTCACTAAACTGTGAGCTCCTTGCAGGCAAGAAAGTATGAATCACTCTCTCCATACTATACCTAGCATGGTGCTTGGAAAAGAGGGGCCCAGCAAATGTTTGCTGAATGAATGAATAAATAATTGCTATCATTCATTCACCAACCTAAGATGAACAATATCTTCAGCATGGCAGTCTGCCTTTTCTAGAGCCCTCTTCAATATAGGCAACCATGTCTGGTTTCTTAAAAGCAGTGAGGCTATGATCATTCAGCAAACAGCAGACAAGAAAAGAATGAATGAAATATTAGAGTTGGCTAGAGCAAGTTGGGAGAAAGTCATTGGACATCTATTGAATGTCAGCTCAGTATCTCTTTCCTAGAAAAGATGACCATGGAGCCACCAATCTTATGCAAAGAGACTCTGGCCACTCTTCTCAGTTTGTCGCCCTAATGGAGGACATGAGAGAAAAGTGGGGTCCATCAATTTGGGACCCAACCAATTCCTGGATCCCTTGGAACAGAAACCTATGAAAAGAAGCCAATCACATATCAGCAATTGGAGATGTAAGATATAATACTAAGAAGCAGTTGGCAGCCATACTTTCTCTCTCCTAGTGATGTAAAGAGAAGTCATTCAGCAGACAGAAAAATATAAAGGAATCGGGAAGAAGGAGTTTAAAGAGTGTTTGAGTCCCCAGTTCAATTGTCCCAGCTACATTTCTGCCCATGGATTCCTTAAGTCACACTGTTTCTTTATAACCCTCCATGCCCCCCATTTAAGCTGGTTCAAGTTTGTTTTCTGTTATGTACTGACAACAACACCCTAATCCAAAAGGGTTGCAAAAATAAAATAGGAAGCAGAATAGTAATTTGAGACTGAAATAGCTCTGAATGTGAAGACATAACCTTTGGGTTTTATTGTGTAGGCCATGTGGAGCCTTCTCCAGTTTTTGAGGAGGAAAGTCAGATGGACCTGCTCATGTTAAGTGAAAAGGCCCTAGCTAACACCTAAGCACCTCTCTGTGCCCTCTCTCTCCTTATCCTCCGTATCCTTCCTGGAGCTCAAGGGTAATAGTCAGTAATCCTAGGATTGCTTTTCCCAGTTATCCTACAAACACCTTGGACCCACGTGAACACCCAGCACTTTTTAATTTTATTTTATTTTTTATTGTACTAGGGATTGAACCCAGTGGTGTTCTACCTCCAATCTATACCCCCAACCCTTTTTAATTTATTTTTTAGTTTTTGTTCTGAAACTGAGTCTTGCAGCAAAGGTTACATTCACAAGAAAGGAACGGACTAAGATTTACAATGATGCTTGGGTTAGCTAAAAAAAAAAAAATTCATTCTTTCTGTCTTTCAGGTCTTAAATTTTGAGGTGAGTAAAGATTCTGGATTCTCTGGGGAGGAATGAGAGCCCGAGGCCATTAATCAAATGGATGTTGAGAGGTAGTGACAAGGGGAAAGAGTGCTGGACCAGGCAACCAGAAACCTGGGGCTGCAGGCCCAGTGCTCATGTTCGTTTGTTCTCTAGGCAGTTTATCACCCCTTTAGGTATGTCAGTTTTCTTTTCTATGGAGATTTTAGTCTATAGCATTAGTCTATAGAGATTTCATATTTGGTGATTCCATGTGTCTGAATATGCCATTGAAAGCAGGAACATGGCCTCCTCAGGGCTGGCCCACCCTCATGTCCTGGGCAGCTCCTTAGAGCAAGCCTGTCATTACACTTGAAAGAGGCTCTCCCAGGATTCATCATAATGGCCAGATGCTAAACACCTGTGGCTGTCCACTCAGAATCCAGCCTCAGCAAAAACACAAAAGTGATGCCTCAAAGGACCACCTGGACCTTCTAGGAGTACCATCTCCTCCAGTACCAGCTCAGACCCAATTTACATTAGTAGGAATAAGGTGTGGTTATCATGGGGCAAGAAGTGAGGGGTGTGTTTCATTGAACATAGAATGAGCTAAAGTCTTCTCGGAGATTCCAACCCACACTCATATCTCACACCTCCCCTGGCAAGTATGGTTTAAGCTACGCAGCCTAGCATGTAGTCTCTTGTTCTCTCACTTTTTATGTGTGCTCAGTTAGATCACCTAACCTTGCTTGAATTTCTTTAATCTCAAGAACAAATATTTATGGGAACCTGCTCTCTGCCGGGCATTGTGCTGCTTACAGAAGGTAAAGAAAACCAAAGCACAGTCCCTGACTTTGCAGAACCTGCTGCCTAGAGAGGGATACAGACAAGTAGACAGATGTTTACACAAGGGGGTGCTAGGAGAGAGGGATGTATTCATTTTCCATAGTTGTGCAATATATCACCACAAATGAGCAGCTTAAATAATACCCATTCCTTAGCTCACAGTTCTGTAGGTCAGCAGCCAGATTAGCTCAGGTGAGAACCCTCCTCAGGGTCCCACCAGGCAAAAATCAGGGTATCAACTGGGCTCTTATCTGGAGGCCCAGATATAGATCCCACTTCCAGACTCATTCAAATCATCTGCAGAATCCAATTCCTTTTACCATGCTAGCCATCGAGCCAGGGTAGGGGGGGGTGCTTACTGTCCCTAGAGGTCACCTGTACTCCTCCTTGGTGGGGCCTCTCCTCCATCTTCAAGCCAGCCATATAGGATCAGTCCTCACACTTTGAATCTCTCCTGTCTTCCTTTTCTGCCACCAGCCTAAGAAAGCACTGTGTTTAAAGGGTCTGTGTGATTTGACCTGGTTCACCCCTATATCTTCCTTCATCCACCTTGACTTTGCCTTGTAACAGAATGCAGTCATGGGAGTAACATCTCACCACACTCAGGTCCCAGGTCTTAGGCCCTGGGATCTCGAGGTCCATTCCTTACAATTCTGCCTGTCATAAGGTGTAGGGCACATTCCAGAACACAGAACGGTGAAAGCTGACACCAAATTCCTGTGTGATCGTGGAAGCCTTCTTGGCGGAGGAGAGTCCTGATTGGATTTTCTAAAGATAAGCTAGACATCAGCAGGGAGAGGAGGAGATCGCTGGAAAGCACAGGTGGAAGAGCCCGGTGGCAAATGCAGCAGTCTTCTCTTCCAGTGTCTAACACAGTACCGAGCACATGAGTCTCCAACAACAGTTTCCTGATGAATTAGCTGATTGGCGGCAGGTTGTTATAACGATTAAATAATGTAATACTCAGAAAGTTCTTAGTGCTTGGAACAAGCAAAATGGTTAATATGTAGTAATATTATTATACAACTACAAATAGGAAAACTCTTGCAAATAGATCTAGGATATTTATCTGTTCACTTACAGATACTGATTAGGAACAGACCAGATGCAGATGCCAGGGTGGGGATGAAGCTTATTCTCCAGCAGGGGAGATGGACAAGCAAATGGGCAGTGTATGAAGTGCACTGAGGGTTGCAACTGTCCAGGCCTTCTCTGTTCAAGTCTCTGATCTCTGAAAGGTTGTTTTCTTTTTGTCCTGGTAATTGCTGATCACAAGCATCCCTCCTTCAGGTCAACATCTCTCTCTGACCCCAAGCACTACTCATGTGTGTGCACTCGCTCTCTCTCTTTTGCATCTTGACTTGCCTGCCTTCCCTTGGATTTGAGCACCACAAGGGTAAGGACTTTGGCCTATTCACTGTATGTTCCCAGTGCCCAGCACAATGCTTGGGTCATGGTAGACCTCAGTAAATGTGTGCCAAATCAATGAACTTGGACTCTGGTTCTTGTTTTGATCGAATCCAGCATTTCAGCTTAGTTTATTTTAAATACACATTTGCATAGCACCTGTTACATGCCCATAAGTAAGCAACAGAGCCAAGATTCAAACTCAGTCAGTCTGCTGTAGTCCCAATGGGGAAGGTGCAACTTCAGACCTTGCTGCCTAGCTCTGTACTCAATACTCCTAACAACAATAGCACAACAAAAGTAATAACCACAACTATTTATTGATTATTTCAGCACAGTTTGGGAACTGAATTTGTAGCACCAGTTCCTACAACAACACTGGGGAGTAAGAATTACTATCTTCATTTTGGAGATAAGGAATCTGCCTCTTAGAGAAGTTCAGTTCCTTGCGTAAAGCCATAGGGTCAGCATGCAGTAGGCTTTGGAGAAAAAACAGTCTGTTTGATTCCCAAACTTGGGTCTTTGTGGACAATTTAGTGCTTTAGCCAATTTTTTTTTTTTTTTTTGTGGTACCAGGGATTGAACGCAGGGGCGTTCTACCTCCGCGCTACGCCCCCGGCCCTATTTTTTATACTTTATTTTGAAACTGGGTCTCACAAAGTTGCGGAGGGCCTCACTAAGGAGAGAGAGAGAGAGAGAGAGAGAGAGAGAGAGGGAGAGAGAGAGAGTGAGAGAGCTGAGGCTGGCCGCGAACCTGGATCCTCCGGTCTCCGCCTCCCAAAGTACTGGGATTACAAGTGTGTGCCACCACGCCCGGCTAGCCAATTGTTTTCATTGAACTGATTATTTCTTTCTTTTCCAGTGGTTTTCCACTGTAGTATCCATGGAATCACTATCTTGGATACACTTTAGTAATGTTCAGGGGAACATTAGAATCTTAGCA
Source organism: Glis glis (assembly GCA_004027185.1). Taxonomy (NCBI): domain Eukaryota; kingdom Metazoa; phylum Chordata; class Mammalia; order Rodentia; family Gliridae; genus Glis; species Glis glis. The sequence continues at coordinate 23,001 of PVJS01015073.1, read as the reverse complement.
TCACAGGTACAGATAGCTTAAGCCAGTTCACAGTGATTTAATAAAGATCAGTTGCCAGGTGTGGTGGTGGACGCTTGTAATCCCAGCACTTGGGAGGCTGAGACAGGAGGATCGCAGGTTCACAGCCAGCCTCAGCTACTTAGTGAGGCCCTCCGCAACTTAGTGAGACTCTGTTTCAAAATAAAGAATTGCTGGGCGTGGTGGCGCATGCTTGTAATCCCAGTACTTGGGAGGCCAGCCTCAGCTACTTAGTGAGGCCCTCCACAACTTAGCAAGACCCTGTTTCAAAATTAAAGAATAAAAAATAGGATTGGGGATGTAGCCCAAAGGTAGAATGCCCCTGGGTTCCATCTCCAGTACCGCAAAAAAAAAAAAAGAATTAAAAAAATAGGGCTGGGGGTGTAGCTTGGAGGTAGAATGCCCCTGGGTTCAATCCCCAGTACCACAAAAATAAATAAACAAATAAATAAATAAAATAAAGATCAGTTTCCCTGTGTAAATCAGCGTGTATCCTATTTCATCTGCATCCCCATCTGAGGGCTGCAGTCCCATCCATGACAGTGAAAGGACTTGTCCTTTCCCAGGGCATCACAGAGAGCCTGAGCTCCTTTGTCAGCTTCCATTCCATCTATAGGATTTTTCTTTAAATTAACTCTATGTGACCTAAGAGAGGACCATGAACGCATAGATACACAAGATATGTATAAACATCTCCAACAGTGAGTTGTACAGGTAGAGCCTATGCCCTAACACCCAACACAGGATGTGTACATAGATTCTGCTCAGTGAATTTGCTGGATGAACCAAGAGAGGAACCAAGAAATGAAAACACATTCTCCTTGTGCTTGGCAGTGGGGCTGAGCCTGAAGAAAGAGAACAGTGTGGTAGAATTTGGCGAAGTGGAGGAAGGGGAACAGGGCTTCTCCAACTATCTGTGGTGATGCCCTGGATTCCTCTCAGATTTCTAATAAACTGAGGATCAATACTGGTATATGTTTCACACCACTGGAAACTCTGTGAATACAACGGCATCCTACATAGCTGGTAAGATAAGGTTAGGCCACTGGTCATGTACTGGGAAATCACAGCAATGTCAAGTTGCCATATGAACTTTTACAAGCTCACCCTCAATTGCTAAACTTATCACCAACCATAAATCAAGAGTTTGCCGTCCAGCTCAGGTCCTTGAATCACACCTGGAGCAGTGCTGTATTAGAGGATGGGCTCAGACTCATAGCAGAGTTAGAATCTTACTCAATGTACATGCTTGGGGTGTAGTTGCCTAAATTCTCTCAACCTCCTCAGTATTTTCATCTGTAAAATGGGGAAAATAGTCCCAGTACTTGGGAGGCTGAGACAGGAGAATTGCAGTTTCAAATCTAGCCTCAGCAACTTAGCGAGTATCTCAGCAATTGAGCAAGACCCTGTTTCCAAAAATAAAATTATATATATATATATATATATATATATGGCTAGAGGTGTAGTTCAGAGGTATAATGCCCCTGGGTTCAATCCCTAGCACCACACACACACACACACACACACACACACACGAATAGGAAAACATCAATACCCCCCTTATGGGGTTGGGATGAAGATCAAATGGAATCGTTCATTGGAGATCCATCCAACAAACATTTTTTGAGCTTCTGTTATGACAGATACTCTTTTTAAAGAACACTGAAGAAAACTTAGTGAACAAAACAGACAAAAATCCCTGTTGTCATGGAGCTTAGATTTGGTGAGACAGTCTATGTAACAAGGTAGCCTAATGCCTAGTAGTTACCAGCTGTGTGTTATTTGGCGAGTCACTTTACTGAGTTTGCTAAAATCAAAGAAAAAAGAATACCTCCTATGATTGTTTTGAGATCCAGTGAGACCAGAGAAGTGGCCACTTGCTTTGATGGTAAATATAACTCAATGTTAAGTGCAAAATATCGTGTTTCTGAATCTTGAGACTCAGAGTTCTGGAGTCTGTCCCAGGCGTTGGGATGTTAAAGGTTGTGGAGAGCTTCCATCTGAAGCAAAGGGAGGACACAAAAGCAAAAGGATCCAGCAGCATTTCAGGAACCACACAGGAAGCCAATGTGCAAAGGCAGGTGCACAGCCCACTAAACAAACAGAAGACCACCCCAAAAGGAAAAAAGGCTATGGAATAGAATCAGGTTTGGGATCAAGCCGATAACAGAACAGATGGACAACATGGCTTATGGCTTGCCTTGCTCACTGAGGCATGCCACATGGGCGTGAGGCAAAGTTTAATGGAGTGTGTTAGAACTACACCACACCCAAGAGCTACTACCAAGAGCAGAAGGCTCCATCTGTAATCAGGTGGACAGAGTGAGGGCAAGGACTAGAAATAAGTAGATAGAAACCATGAAAAAGTCAAGAATGGAAAATGAGGGAAAGGAAAATTATGGTACGAAGTTAGAATCCATCATGTGCTATGGTTTGTGTACCCCTCCCCCCAAATTCATATGTTGAAGCCCTAATCCCCAATGTGATGGTATTTGAAGAATGGGCCTTTAAGAGGTAATTAGGTCATGAGAGTGAATTCTCACAATGTCATTAGTGCCCTTAAAATCTCTCTCTCTCTCTCTCTCTCTGTCTCCCTCTCTCTCTTTCTCTTTCCCTTACTGTATAAGGATACTATGAAAAGACAAAAAGACAGCTATCTGCAAGCTAGGAAGAGGGCCCTCACCAGGAATTGATTGACCGGCACTCTGATCTTAGACTCCCAGACTCCAGGACTGTGAGAAACAAATGTTTGCTATTTAAGCCACCCAGGCTATGCTATTCTGTTATGGCAGCCCAAATGGACTAAGACAGTGGGTAACTTCTCTTAGCCCCTTCAGAGCTCTTCTCTATTATTCTTCATCCTGCTCTGGGCCCAGGGATGCAACTGGCACTGAGATAAAATGGATGTCTTAGCTTCTGGCTTCTGAATGAGTTCAGTTGATGGGCTGAGGATACAGGCAGGAGACTGGAGAAAGGGAAGAGAGAGAGTGGGGATTTGTTCCCCTAGATTCCTTCCTTCAGGCCACTGCAGACCTAGAAATATGGGGAGCCCCACCCAGTACTGGCTGCAGAACGTTGTACTTCCCCACGGTTTCCCTATACGCTACCCACAACTTTGTAAATAGTCCTGTTGCCCTAATTGAGTGTGCCATCTGTTTTCTGCTGGTTCCCTGAGTAATACAGAAGCTTCAGGGCTTATGTCCAAAGCTCTGTCTTATTTGGTTCTGTTTGCATAAATGGTGAGTGGGTCAGCCTAGTTTAAAGAGACAGTGCTAGAAAAATCCATAGTAAGAGTCGGAATGCTAGAGTCAGGACTTGGAACTAGTCAAGCTGGGGTCTTGAGTGATAGCCAGGATAGATTCCAAGGGTTAAAGAAAAAATAGCTAGTATTTAAGATTGCACTTACTGTGGCCCAGGCAGTGTTCTAAGTGCAACATGTTTGTGAACTCTTCTAATCCTCAAAACAGCACTATTGAGTAGTGCTGCCAATGCCATTTTATAAAATGAGGAACTGACACGCCTGAGGTCACACAAGTAGTAAGAAGCTGCAGCTGGGAGAGTCTCACAACAAAGTCCATGGTCTTGACTATCAACACTCTACTTTCTAAGTATCCAAGGTGGGCGTGGTGGCGCACCCAGTACTTGGTGGCTTGTAATCCCAGTACTTGGGAGGCTGAGACCGGAGGATCCAGGTTCACAGCTAGCCTCAGCTACTTAGTGAGGCCCTCCACAACTTAGTCAGACCCTGTTTCAAAATAAAGAATAAAAAAAATAGGGCTGGGGGTGTAGCTCGGAGGTAGAATGCCCCTGGGTTCAATCCCCAGTACCTCAAAAAACATATATCCATTATTCATTAGCATATCCAGTATTGGGCCTGTCCCTTCTTCCTTCCCCTTCTTACTCTGAAAATTGCAAATGGAACCCTTTGCATTGACACTAGCCCTTTAATACATTTCAGCACCTTTCAAACCTCCTATTTCTGATAGTTCTATAGGCTACAGGATGTTTTAAATTTACTCAAAGGTTGAATACCCAGCCCAAGGTTCCACAGCTAGTGAATGGTTGTATTGGTCAGGGTTCACTAGACTAACAGAATTCACAGAATGAGTCTATGGAAAAAAGGATTTATCAGATCAGTTTACAATGTAGTCCCGAGTTCCGACTGCACATGGAGAGTCAGAGGAACCAGTAGCTGGTCGAGCAGTCTAAGAGCTCTTTGGAGAAACGATGGTGAAGTTTCAGTTCGAAGGGCTGGAGGCCGACGATCTCAGACGAGAGCAGAAGATCAAGAAGCTCTTCAGAGAAACGGAGCAGTTGGAGGCCGACAATCTCAGATGAGAGCAGATGTGTTTTCTTTGGAAAGAGTCAAGTGTGTAGCTTTCTCCTTCTTTTATCTAAGTCCTGCACCTATCAGAACCCTGCTGCCTACATTTAGGGCAGGACTTTCTATTTAATCTGCTGTTACATAAACCAATTGTCTCATTGACACACCCAAAATCACATGATCTTGGGTGTGTCATGATCCAGTCGAGTTGACAAATTAGATTAACTATCACAATGGTGGAGGCTGGTCTTAAGCCCAAAGCTTTCCTAAGCTTTGTTATTCTCTCATAAACCTTGGGAATTCCCATGGGAAAAGGACAGAGTATGACTTTTTGTCTGCCATATCCCATCACCTAGTGTATGGTGTATATGATATATAATTTTATAATAATAATATAATTATAACAGTAGTTAATGCTAATTAATATGTATATATAAGCTCTAGATTATGATTTAATGCACCTATGTCAACTTTGTTGATGTATTTGCAGAATTGAAAACTTGGGACTTAATGGGAATAAATATTTGCCAAATGAATTTTTGACATATCCTTTAGAATTCAGAACTTATTACAGTGTATGAAGGAAAACTACATCACTGTCTCTACACTCTCCTCTTTTATTGGACTCCATCGCTTTTATTGGCACCTTCAGAACTGCCCTCTTGAATTGCCTGGCCCTCTGGGGCCTCCTTCCTTTCTTAGAACCATGCACAGAGCGGAGACTGCGCTTTCTTGGCAGTATCTTGACTTCATCTGCAAGTGCAGTAGCTTTCTCAGCTAGCAATGGCAGGGAACTTTGTGTCTGATTGGAGCATTTGCTTGCCTTATCTCACTGGAAGTAGTTAGATGCTAAAGTTCTTATTATAGCAAGTCACACCTGGGTTTAAATCCCTGCTTTGCCATTTAGTTGTGCATGAATTTCTTGACCTCGGCATGTCTCAATTTCTTTATCTATAAAATGGGTATTATAAGAGTAGCCATCTAGCCGGGCATGGTGGCACATGTAATCCCAGTACTTGGGACGCTGAGACCGGAGGATCCGGTTCACAGCCAGCCTCAGCTACTTAGTGAGGCCCTCCGCACTTAGTGAGACCCTGTTTCAAAATAAAGAATAAAAATAGGGCTGGGAGTGTAGCTTGGAGGTAGAATGCCCCTGGGTTCCTACCCCGGTACTGCCAAAAAAAAAAAAAAAAAGAGTAGCCATCTCACAAGGTTGTTGTGAAAATTAAATGAGATAATGCATATTTGTCAGTTTGGGTCCATGTCTGTATTGGTCAGGGTTCACTAGAGTAACGGAACTCACAGAACACATATATGGAAAAAGGGAATTTATTAAATCAGCTTACAGGCCAAAGCAGTGTAGTCCCAAGTTTCCTACTGCATAAGGAGAGTCAGAGGAACTAGCAGCTAGTCAAGTGGTCCAAGAGCTGGAGTCTTAGAATTGGAGTGACCACTAATTCAGTCCCAGTCCAAGATGAAAAGACCAGGAAACTCTCCGGAGAAACAATGGTGAAGATCCTGTTCGAAAAGCTGAAGGCCGCTATCTCAAATGAGAGCAGACGTGCCTTCTTCAGGAAGAACCATGCATGCCTTCACATGGCTTTCCCCTTCTTTTCTCCAGGTCCTGTGCCTATCAGAACCCTGCTGCCTACATTCAGGGCAGGTCTTCCCCTTCAGTCTGCCATTACATAAACCAATCATCTCATCAACATATCCAAGTCACATAATCTTAGATGCTTCATGATCCTGTCAAGTTGACAATCCAGACTAACCGTCACGATGTCTATACAGAATTAGATGTGCCGCAAACTTATTGGGGTAACACCTGTGAAAGATCAAGAAGAAAAGGAGCAGGAGTCAACAGGGTGGCCGTAGCCCACAACACAGGCTTGACACTTGTGGAAGGAGAGAAAGAAGGATGGGAGTTGGGTCAAAAGTATCCCAAATTGTGTTTCAGCTCTAAGGAATCATCAGCCAGGCCAATGGAACACTCTGACACTAAGATTGTCATGGAGGATTTTCGCAGTGGGCAGGAATGGCCAGGCCCTAGTATCACCTAAGTGTCCAGTCTTTGGTTGGAGCTGCCTGAAAGTAGTAAACCTCTGTAGCTACCATAGTATGTAAATTTCTCATCTAGGCTGCTGGCCTCATTATTTTTTTAATTAGGAGCGCAAGGAATGGAAACAAGTCACTGTAGTTAGCTGTGTGCCTGACTCTATCGAAAAGAAATTATTCACCAGACCCTTGTTAAAAAGGACAAGATGGATCTTATTTGAGCTGCTGTAGTAGGGAAGAGAGATTTCATGATAGAACTGGGATCCACTCTGAATAAAGCAAAGGTGGCTAGAGATTTATAGTCAACGAGCAGAGTGAGGGATCAGTGGATGGAAAATTACTAAGAGGAACTTGATTAGACATCAAGAATAGGGGGATTCTTGTTAGACTGGCTTACAAGAGTCTTGCTATGGGCAGGCCAAGGACTGAGATATCAAGGTTGAGGGATGAAGAACTTTATCAGATATCAATGGTGGGGGATTCTCACTAAACTGACATAGCAGAATTACTTGATAAAATTGGACTTGGCAAGCTTGAAGGCAAGGCTTGAGGTTGAGGCTTACTCGGGGAGAAGGCTCTGAGAAGCCTGACTGATGTTTAGCCAAGGACAGTGTCTTCCATGACCTCTCCTAGATGAAGGGCACCTCAGTAGGAGTCCTTCTAGGGTCAACTTCTCCCCAGCCTCTGTCTCTTTCCCTGTGTCGGATCACAGTGAGACTCAGGAGAGGTTTGCAGAATGATCACATGAGTGAACATCAGTGCATGTCAGGCTGGGCTTCCTAAGCTGAACCCGATGGCTAGTACCAGCACCTGTTGGACCTGGGTGACACCTGTCAGTGTGCCTCCTGAGCCTCTCTTTTTTTTTTTTTGTGGTACCGGGGATTGAACCCAGGGGCATTCTACCTCCGAGCTACACCCTGGACCCTATTTTTTATCCTTTATTTTGAAACTGGGTCTCACGAAGTTGCGGAGGGTCTCACTAAGTAGCTGAGGCTGGCTGCGAACCCAGATCCTTTGGTCTCCACCTCCCAAGTACTGGGATTACAAGCGTGCGCCACCACGCCCGGCTCCTTGAGCCTCTCTTAATTTGCAGCAAGCAGAGTCCCCATGGGTCTGAACTCAGGGTTGAATAACTGGGCACACTGTGTCCATAGGACACCTGGTAGCCACAGGTGTTTGGGCAAAGCCATCTGGAAATGACACATTGTGCTCAATAAGCTCTAAGGAGTGGGGGCAAAGGCATTGTTGAGTCAGGAACAGGCCAGAGCTTTAACTTCCCAATTCTCAATTCTCTAACTTTTCAGCAACCAACTCAGAATATTAAAAAATCTACACACATTGTACCTCCCTATAATGTTCTCTGGAGATCATAAAAGTCTTAACTTTCCACAACGTCTCATTGAATGGCATCCATGGCATCCCAGCTTTATTTGAATACTTTTCCCCATCAACTTGTATTAAAATAATATTTCTATATGTCTACCCCAAACTTATATACAGAAAAACAGATGTTCAGAGAGGGCACAGGTCATCAGGGTCAGAAAGTGGACACCAACTCCTGACCCAGCCCCATGCTATACTCTATCTTTGGATTCTTTCATAGTCTCTCTCTCTCTCTCTCTTCTTTCCTCCCTGTCTCTCTCCCTCCCTCTTCCTCTCTCTCTCCTTTTCTCCTCCTCTTCCTCCTCCTCCTCTTCCCTCTCCCTCTTCCCTCTTCCTCCCTTTCCTCTCTCTCTTCTAATATACTGATAGTGATCAGCCAAATAATCATTTGACTAACTACCTTGATCCAAATTGCTGTGGGGGAAAAGACACATTATTTCTGAAATCAAGGTATTGGAAATAATTAAATAATATCTGGACAAGAAATAACAAGATTCAGATTTTTCCAACTGTGTGCCAATTCAACGACCTGCTTATTTTATTAGTCTACAGTATGTGCTCCCCTTCCCCAGTTTTGCTGAGCTGGTAGCTTTGAGTATATTACCTCTCCTGGCAGTTCCAGGTCTGCTCCTGTCCCTCTGCATACAGATCTCTGAAGATGCTCAAGGCATTTATTAAAACAGCCATTAGTACGCCTGGGTCAATTAGAGCCTTCATTATCACTGGGAAAGGAGCCCATTTCAGGGTAATGCTCACTCCATTCCATTCCAAGATTAACACATGGACCTGCCTAGACTAAGGAAGGCAGCATGGGAAAGGACAAAGCTGTGGACTTGGAAAACCTGGGATTGAAGATATGTCACAGTTTTTAGTGCCTATATAGCCAAGGACAAGGTGCTAGACCTGTCAAGCTTTAGAGCCCTCATTTATAGGAACCAAGGAAGGGCTGGGAATAAGACTCATTGCCATCGCCCCTCCAGTACCATCATTTCCAGTCACCTACAATAATGAAGAGCTCAGTATGGGGGCACACCTGTAAACCACTTGTATTGATATAGTTGGGAAAAGCTGCTCTATTAAAATGCAGGCACTCCCTAAGAGGGGTGATATGCTAAATGCCAAACATTTTAGGCCCCCAAAGTGAAGCTGCTACAATCCATTGTACAACACTCTAGCCTTTCCATAGTCTCATTCTAGCTAGGAACAGCACCACAAGATTGACTTTGTGTGGCGCATCTATATCTGCTGCGTGCTTTGTGTAACATTATCTCAAATCTTTACAATACCCTGCAAGGAAATTATGCCGTGTGCATTTTACCGCTAAGAAAATGAATGCTCAAAGAGGCTCTAAGGCTAAAAAAACACTTTCCTATTATCACCCTTCTTCTTTCTTCTAAATAACTCAATTCCAGTCTATTCCATCTCATACTGCATGACAATTATTTATTCAGTTACCTGACTGCAAGACCCCCAAGGTGCTCTTTGAGGCTGTGTGCACAGTAGATGCTCATAGGGGCTTGCAAAATGAAGGAGAGAATAAATGCTATCTTACTTTCTGGACATTTGACCAGGCTGAACTAGGAATGAGAAGAATACCTAAGACTCACATAAGAAGTAGGTCTTTGTCAATCCTAGTACTTGGGAAGCTGAAACAGGAGGACCACAGGTTCGAAGTCAGTATATGGTAACTTAGCAAGACCCTGTTTCAAAAATAAAAATAAAATAAAATAGAGCTGGGGTATAGCTCAAAGGTATAACACCCCTGTATTTAATCCCTAGTACCACAAAAAGAGAGAAAGAAAGGAAGAAAGATAGGTAGGTTGGTTGAGATGTAGGTCCTTGTCTAGTTACAGGTGGTAAAGAAGGATGCCTCCCACTTGGCAAACCCATAGCCAAGTGGTCTAGAACTTTCTGAACAAAGGAATGGCAAAGAGGCAGCAGCAGTGGTCCAAGGCTAACTAGTATGATGCTGAATCCCACTAGGGGTAATTTGAGGACCAAATTCAAACAAGCAAGGTAATCCTTAGAGGCTGTCAGGGCGGTTGAATGCTGAGTACATCTTTTGGAAAACCAGATGCATTCTGGGAACTGGGGTCTTACTTAGGCCTATGGGGGGGGGTCAGCTGCCTCAACTGTGGAAAGAGGAGAGAGGGAGAATGTTAGATGTTGGGAAATAAGGAAGGTCTCCCAGCTCTAGGCCCCTCCAGCACTAGGTCTCCAATTGTCAGTCTATGCAGGCAGTGTTGTGATGTTGGGTGTCCTGGCTCTGCCAGCCTCAAATTTGCATTTAAAGAGACTCAGTAAAGAACATGTAGCTTCATCTAAAGGAATGAATATCTAATTGGATGCCTTCCCAATGTTTGGTTAAAAGGAGGAGGCCAGTCCCTTGTGAGGTCAGAACTTTCCAGCAATCCCCAAATCATGTCTAGCTATATAGGTGGGGCACTATATGCAGTAGCCCTGAATCTCACCCTGGAGGAACATGTTTCCGGAAAATTCATTGGAATGCTGCTCTGTATGCACAGTGGATAGAATTTGCACTGCAGAGGCAGAGTGCCCTGAATCTTCCTAGAGCCTCTTTTCCCCTTCTACCTGGAGCTGGGTTCCTCTCATGGTTCAAGGTGCAGCTCTGATGTCGCCTCTGTGGTGCTCTCCTTGATGGCCTCCTGCGCCCCAGAGAGGTAAGCATCCCTCACCCTCCTTGTGTCCCTGTGACAACTCGTGAGCCTAAGTCTCTGCTCTGACACAGTCCTAGGCCAACCCTGCAGCTCAGTTCCTGGCACCCCTTCCTGAAGTAGCTGTGCTCTAACAATGCTCCTCTACCCCCCACAAACACACAGCAAACACACTTCACCCCCAGAAGGTTGATTCATGCTTTCCAGGATCCCTGTATGCTCTCTCCATCTGGAAGGCCTTCCTCCACTCCATTTTTTTTTCTGGCTAGCTTTCAGGAATCTTTCAAGATAGCTCTGGCCTGAGGCAGGGATGACAGCTGTACTGTTCACTAGTGTAATCCAAGGTCCAGCATGGTGCCTGAAGGGCAGTGGATGCTCAGGGAATACTGCTTGTATGCACCAAGGAGTGACTCTTCTCCTCATCCCCTGGTATGAGTTAGGCATCAGCCCTCTCTGCTCTTGTAGGATCCTATGCCTACCTCCTCAGGTACCGCCTTCTCTGGGGAAGCATCTGCATCTGTGTCTGGAGACCTCCCCCCACCTCCTCTCCACCTCTAGAGTTTAAACTTCTCAAGGGCAGGGACCAGGTTTACTCATCTCCAGGCTGTGAGTGTCTAACCAAGGGCTTGGCATACAGCAATCCAATAAATGCAAAGTTATAAGTAATGGAACTGAACGAGACGATTTCTATTCTTGAGACATTGCCTTATAATGAGTAATTTCCTCTTCCTTTTTCACTGGACTTGGAACTCTCAGTACTCTGCATAGTGCCCAAGGGATATTCAATAAAGAGTTATTGCCAGCTGTGATGACACACGTCTGCAATCCCAGTACTTGTGAGGCTGAGACAGGAGGATTGTAGGTTCAAGGACAGACTCAACAACATAGTGAGACTCTCAGCAACCTAGCAAGACCCTGTTTCAAAAACAAAAAAATTAAAAAAGGGCTGGGGGTGTAGCTTAGAGGCAGAATGCTCCTGGGTTCAATCCCTAGCACCACAAAAACAAAACGAGTTATTATTTGATTTATCAAAGAGGCTATCTTATTTCTGGTTCTGATGCTACAACTATGACCTTGGCAATGTCAATAGGGTTCTTTGAAGCTCAATCTTCTAATCTGCCAAGTGGGCATAAAAATTCTTGACTATCTGGGCTTAGTTGTTTCATAAATATGCTCTTGATTGGGACTTGGTTATATAGATTAATTGGGAGGTAATCTTATAAAAAAAAACAGTGTGAGAATAGAAGATGTGTGCCAGAAAAAAGAAAATCAGTAATGTATGCACTAATGATGGATCGCTACTGTGGACAAGGTGGGGCTCATCCTGCAAGAGCTGCTCTGAGAAACCCTGTAGAATGGGCCTCAGAACTCTCTGGAGCTGAGCTGGAAGCTGGAGCGCTGATTCATCTACCCTCATTCCCATTGGTTAGAATTTGTCCTTGGGCATCCACTTCCTCCAGGTTCTGTAGCCAAGTGAATCCCCATAGGTGGTGGAGGAGCTCTCGGGCCAAGGAGCAGGGGGATGCTCTGACTTGAGGTGAGAAGCTATTGGTATGCTGGAAATAGACCACAATAGATGAGGTGGGCTCTGGGTGGGCAGAGGGGAATGGGACAGGCATAGGCAGCCTCTGCTCACCAACTCCAAGAGTCCTTCATTATCAACTGGATTCTTAGCAGGGAAGGTACTTTGTCACCCTAACACCCTATGCAATGCCAGGGATTTAAAATATGCTATTTTCTTACATTTCAGCTCCCCAACTCCCCCCTGCCTCTCTGGTGCCCCTTTCCCTCCCACAGTGGACTCTTGTTGAATTAGCCTAATCAAGCCTAGCTTGTTTTGCTCCTGAAGGATCCTGGAGGAACCCACGGAGCTCCAGTGACACTCATTATTTCTGCAGGAGAATTGGAGACCTTCAGTAATGAGGGCTCACTCTGGCTCGTCTCTCTTCCTGTCAGGGAGCCAGTTCCCCTTTTCCCACCCTGTCACCCACACAGGCCAGCCCTGATCAGGGTGTGGGTGGCCTGGGAGGGCTGCTGCTTCCCTCCTTAGGAGAGAACTGTGGCGGGAAGGCTCCTGTCGCACCCCTCCCCCACCAAGATGTGGCTGGAGATCTGGAAACACTCTCATTATGAGGCTTTCCCTGCATGTCAGCTCCACCGTAAGGATACCTCAGACTCAGGCTTATAATGAGCTTTCAACGTAGCTCATTCCAGGCATTCTTTGCACATTGGTGGTTTCGAGATGTTTCCTTTAGCAAGCTCAGTTTTTGTTTCGTGGTCTACAATTAAATATTCCAGGAACTGAGAGGCTTGGGGAATGGGTTGACCTACTTGATAGAACTTTTTCGGTAATTATGATGACTTGATCTTTTTTGAAAAAGGGAACTCTTAAATATTCATATGCTTTGATCCAATGACTTTATTTCTTGGCATGTATTGTCAGGAAATACTCCAATTAAAATGCTTTACACTCAAAGATGTTTGCCATAAAATGATTTGTACGTGGAAGGATGGCCAGCAATAGGGCAGTGGCCAACTCTTATGTCATGGTGTGGAAAAAATTATGCTATCACAAGTTCAGTGAAAAACAGAGATTTCAGTATTGTACGTGCAGCACAATCATTCCAGTGAAAATGAATGAAATAGAAATAGTTGCTAAAAAGAATTCTACATTAAATTGTTAATGGTGGTTATTGTAGGGTATTATGATTATGGGGGGAGGGGTTCTTCTCTTGACTTACCTGTATCTTATGTTAAGCAGACATTGCAGTTCAGAAACCTTTTCTGTATCAATGTTACATAAGCTATGTGCATCTAAAATTGAGTAAATGCTGTCTTTATAATCAAGTAAAGGTATGCAATGTGAAAACAGACTGGAAGAGAATACAAGGATGAGCTTTGCTATTGTGATGAGGAGACAGTGAGTACTGGTCCTGGCTACACATCAGAATCCCCTGGGGACCAGGTGACTAACAAGGGATCCCAGGTTTCACCCTCAGAGGTTCAGGAAGGTAGATGGGGTTCTAGGATCTCTGATTTTTGACAAGTGTCTGATTATTCTAATACAATTTATCCACAGAGCAGCCTTGGATAGCCACTGTCGCTCAGGGCTTGAAGACCTTTTCTCTACATCATAAATGCTTTGTATTGCTGCCAAATTATTTTTACAATTAGAAAATGCAAAAGCACGCTTGCATCTAAGTGTTCAGCAATGTGGAAATGGCCTCTTTCCAATCTTGTAATCCGCTCTTGTCTTTTAGCATTGAGGGTTTCTCTCCCCCTTCATAACCATTATTTTAGTGGTTACATAGTATCCTACCTAGTGTGCATACTGTAACTCATTAACCATTCCTCTGCTTCTGAAGAAGTGTCACAGGAGGATGGCTGAAGAAATTAGAAATTTTCATTTTAAGGGCAAAGATATCTAAAAATAGATGGTGTACATCTAGGGGAGCAAATTTGTTTCCTGTGTTCCCAGCAGGTAGAACCATGACCAGTGAGTGGAAATTACCATTAGACAAACGGTGGCTTTCAGGGCTATACTCAGCCAAGTTGTTTTAAGCAGTACCCAAGTATCTGATATTTTAGATTATTCCTGACAGCGCTAGAATCTTCCCAGACCTTATCTGTCCTGGAATCATGATGTTTTCTCCTCATATTTACCCAGAATGCACTGCTGCTCATCCTGGGCAAGCCTATTTGCAAAGCTAATATAATCAAAATTTTACTAAACTGATTGTGGTTTATTCCAAACAGTGCCTAATTCCAAGCAACTGCTCATCCCCAGCTGAGTTGGGCCCTATTGTTCTTGGGTAAAAATAAATAAATAAATAAGCAAATGCAATATATGAAAATCCAAACATAAGCAAGTAAATTAGGGGGATAATTATTTGCAGAACAAAAGGATTCCCCCATGGGGCTCCTTTAAATTGTGAGCTCTCCAACAGCATTTACAGTGTAATTAAATTAACCAAAATGTGGTTAACAACCAACTCTCTGTAATCTCTGTCTCAGAACTTGCCTAGTTTCTTCTTCTCCTTAGATACTAACTCCTGATGTCAATCCTGCCCTGGGATTTGAGCTCCGACCTCTCTACACATTAAGAGGGATGCAGGATTTCCTCTGTCCTACATGGGTGTGTCATGTCACTGCTCCCTGGCATGGGCTTCACCTTTTGGGGTTCAGTTCTGATGACTGGGCTTCTGTGTTGGCCTCTGGAAAGGCTGAGTTCTTGACCTGCTACTTTCTTTGGTATCAGGCCTGATTTTGTTCTTACCTGTTCTTCTCATCTCCATAGACTCTACGTGTGTCAGTCAGGGTCTGAGCAGGAGCATTACTAAGTGGGAATTCAATATCATGAGCTGGCAGCTAAGTGTTGGAAGATCTGAATCGCCAAGTGAAGCCAAGTGAGGTACCTCAGAGATTAGCAGTGGCAGGAAGCAGCTAGCATCCCTGGGGCTAGGTTGATGGAGGGTAGAGGGAATGTTACTTCCAGAGCCCAGGAGCAGGGACTGAAGCTGACACCAAGAATAAAGGCTGCTCAGAAGGAGGTGAGGTCACAGAGGAAGAGGAAGGTGAGATGAGAGCCAGAGTCCTGGGAGAGATGGGGCTACCTCTTCCCGCCCTCCCATCTCTAGCCTGGACTTCTTGTTGGCTGGATCTAGCTGAAATCCAGATGGCAAGAGATTCTTGAAAGTATGATTTTCAGGGGTCAGCCCACTGTGGAAGGAGCAGAATAGAAGGAAGGTGGGGAGCATATCTAGATTTGAACAGACAACACACTTAGCACAACAACTAAGAAACTGAAATGGGTAGAAGAGTAGTTCTAATTTTGAACTGGGTGATACCAAAGCCCCTTACAGCAAAGATAAAAACAATAATTAAAAAAAAAACGAATGAAAGTAGTAACTAATATTTGTTCATTATTTCCTGTGGTCACTCTGTTCTAAGCACCTTTGGTAGACAAATGTAATTAATGCTCACGGCAGCTCTATGAAGCACTTTCAATATCATCCTCCCAGTTTACAGATGAGGAAAGAAGAACTCAGAGAGGTCAAATAATTTTCTCTGGACCACACAGCTAGGAAATGGCTTAAACACAAGCAGATGGGCATTGGAGCCCCTAAAACTAACCTTGCTATCCTACCTACGTCTGAAGTCTAATGTCCTTACCCAATAGCTACCTGGATTTTCGAAATTCTTAGAAATTTCTCTAATTGTTAACTTCCATGCCTTGGAAAACTAATATTACCTGTTTCACAGAACTGTTGTGAGAGTAGATGAGTGCATAAAGACTGTAAGTACACTGCCTGGCACATAGAAGACATTAAAAATACATTGAAATTTTTACACTGTAATTTATTTTCCCCACCCTTGGAAAGGAAAATTACATGAGCAATTTTCTGGGTCAGACCCAGTTCAGGTTCCCTCTGTGTTTCCTCTGCTATCCTCCACCCCTTGCTCATCTTTCTCAAGGCCCTAGTTCCTGGGCCAGCCCCAGCTGGGCTTATAACCCCTGTCCAGTGTCTCTTACTGACATTCCATGGCTATTCTCAATGTAGACAGCATTCTTGAGAAAATGATTTGCTTAGACTGCAATGAAAATGTGTTAGTCTCTTGTTGCTACTGTTTCTTAGTGCAATGCTTATAATGAGAGGGGGTTTATTTCATGACATTCTCAACGTCATCTGTACCCACCAAAGGCCTAAGAACACACCAATTTCAAAACTATCCCTTCGTGTCAGAGGAGTCAGTTTTTTTCATGGTCCTCTCCCACATTTCTCAATCTTTTTGCTTCTCTTTCCTGAACTATAAAATGGGAGGCCACACCCCTTCTTGCTCAGCTGCTGATTGTGAGAATTAAGTGGGATAATAGAAGGAAAAATCATTATAATAATAGTGAACATGTCTTGCTTACTATGCACCAGTCTTGTGTACTGAATTCTTACCACCAACCTATTGACCGCATACTTTGACTATCCCCATTTTACAGATGAGGATCTCAGGCACAGGCAGATTCATATTTTTTGCCCAAGGTTAGAGAGCTCTGTAGGAAGCGGTCAGAATTTAAGCTTAAGGCAATCTGGATACAGAGTCCAAAAGAGGCAGTAATCCCTCTGGGCCTCAGTTTTCGCGTGTGGAATCCTTCCATTCTAAACTTTAGCACCTGCCGACAACTTGAGTCTCAATGATATGGGCAGGGGTGCACATGTCTACAATAACCTGGAAGACCCATGGATACTTCCCTTCCTCCCAGAGGTTGAAATAAATATGTCTCAAACCTACCAGTTGAACCAAATGGTAGCCTGTGTCAGTTTGGCACCTTCCCTGGAAAGTCTGCAAATTCTTGTCTTATGGCCCTCATAACCACTTCACCCCTTGCTCCAATGTTAGTCTTGAAACTGGTGCATACCAACCAGAGCTTGAAACTCCATCCTTTGCAGGCTTCCACAAGCGAGCCAGTAGTTCCTAGCACTTGTAGACATCATACTTGTAGACTTCCTAAACATTTTGAGCCATGGTTTGGAGTCACTTCATGGAGAATGGGACCTTTATCCATGGCCACTAGTGGCCCATATTCATCTTTATGAAAAGTAGAAGAAGGCCCCTGTCCCTCCATCTTCAGGACCAAATAGGAAAACGACTCTCTGGGAAGACAAGTAAAGACGTGATGTCTCTTCTTCATAGGGCCACTCTAAGACCCCAGCTCAGCAAGCAGAGTGCAGGTAGGTTGGATTTTAGTCCATTCCCGCCTCTTGTCTGCCCCCACCCAGTTCAGAGTTTAGTGTACAGAACTACATGCACTGACTCTGCCTCTGCCATCTTGGTGACTCCAGCCTATTTCCTTTCTTTCACTACCTTCCAAATACTTATTTCCAATAACTCAAATTCTTTACTATGCTCAGGCCTTTGAAAAATGTATCCCAGGGCTCCCTCTTCCTCCCAAGCAGGGCCCACCCCTATCCATTTTTTTACATTACCCTGAGTTATCCAAGCAGTCACTTTTTTGTCTAAACCTGCCTTTTTGCTCAGTAAATTTTATTTCTAAATGTGGCCTTTTCTCCCAGCAACCCCATGGGGCTGAACCCTACATGATGTAGAATGCAGGGGAGAAGTGGAAGGGCTTTTATTTCACCCTGGAGCCCATGGGCTCATGCCTCTCTCCTGCAGAGAGCCGCTTGACTCTGCCTCTAGGAAACATATGGCTAGACAGGCCTGGGTATGCAGCAGATGAAGGCAGTCCTAGGAAGCCTGGTGTATCACAATCAGTCTTCCGGTAGGCAAGAAGACAAATGCACAGGCCCTAGAAATTCAGAGCAGAAGTGTTTAATCCTCCCTTAGTAATTAGGTTCATCCATCTCTTGCTCTGGCCCCCGAGAAGTCCCAGCAGGTATGTGAGATGCAATGTGCAGCATCTTTAAGGTATACAGGCTTGGCACTACTGTGCTACCACAGTATCACCAATAAAAGAAACTAGACCACTGGTCCAAAGGTTTCAACTGTGTACCCCAATCAGTAAGGCATTTTGGAGAAAGCACCCCGTATATGCATGTTTATTTATGCATTGTGGATGCAGGTCATTGACTTATGATGTTTCAACACTATTTTTCTGCTTTATGATGGTGCAATAAAAACTACTTAAATTTTTAATTTTTGATATTTTACTGGGCTAACAACAATATGTGGTACAATGTGCTTCTGTAGTGTTGGGCAGTGATAGCGAAATGCAGCTCTCATTCAGACCCTCAATCACAAGGATAAACAGATGATACTCTCCAGTGTACTGTGATGTTTTGTAGGTTAGATGTATTAACTTATTTATTTATTTATTTATTTATTTATTTATTTATTTATTTATTTTTGTGGTACTGTACTGGGGATGGAACCCAGGAGCATTCTACCTCTGAGCTACACTCCCAATCATATTTTATTTTGTTGTTTTTACTATGAAACGGTCTCACTAAGTTGCTGAGGGCCTTGCTAAGTTGCTCAAACCTATGATCTTCCAGTCTCAGCCTCCCAAGTACTGAGATTATAGGTGTGTGCCACCATGGCTGGCTTTAAGTGCATTTTTGATTTATGATATTTTCAACTTATGATGGGTTTATCAGGCTGTGACCCCATTGTAAGCTGAGGGGTATCTGTATTTATTCATTGCATACATGTACTTTTCTACTTATGCTTGTATGTCATAAAAGTGAGAAATGTATTAAAATAAATATGAAAAGAAGTTCTAATATACTTTCCCCACACCCCAGCTGATCATTTTTCATACCTTCTTAGAAGTGCATTACCTACTTAGACACCACTGAAGGAGACCATATATCTCCTTGCTTGGGACTGTGAGAAGAGCATGCCCTTTGGAATCAGTCAGACCTGAGTCTTATCCTGGTTTTCCCAAATCACTGGTTAGGTGATTGTGAATGAGTGATGCAATCTCTTGTACCTTATTTTGCTTTTCTGTAAAGTGGGTATGAGGCTGAACCAGAATGTTGTGTGCTATCAATTTACTTAAACAAATTTTAGTTAAATAAATCTGCTTTTGTTCAACATAGGCAGAATTCCCCCAAATCTGTGACTGCCTATCTTCATATGACTTGGGCTATTGGCAGAAAATGCTGATTTCTGAATCTCAACTTAGACATAAAATCAGAAATCTTTTGGAACACATGGGAGTTGTGTTCTACATGTTTCCTAGTGATTCTTAAGTACATAAGAGAGAGAGGTAATCAGACTGGTAAATAGATGTAGTAGCATAGTGTCATGTAATGTAATGAGAGGTGCTATAAGGTAAGATGAACACTGAAAGGTCTGTGAGCAGAGGAAGGGCATCTGCTCCAGACTCAGCAGCTTCCTGGAGAAAGTCTTGTGAGACCTGGTTCTTGCCTATTCCAGGCCCATCTCACCCTCAGGGTCAGACTTTGCTTTTGGCCTTGCCCCCTAGCAAAGCATTTGTTTGGCTCACACCTAGCTCTCCAATTCTTCTTCTCTTTCCAGTTTCTCTTACCATCTCCAACATGTGTCAGTGATAAGCTGCATCTCTAACTTCAGAATACCTGCCCTGCCAGCTGCTACAGGCTTAGAGTGGGGACAGAGCTGCTGAAAAGGCATAGACTCTTGTAGGCCAGGTGCACTGCTGCTCTGCTGAAAGCCTTGGGCTACACTAAAGAGTTTAGCATCGGCAATTTGTTTATACCCCACCTCATTCCAACACGGAAGGCGTCTTCAATGGATAGGAATAATATAAGTCAAAAGATGAGTGAGCAAAGAAACAATGATGGTCAGAAAGTAATAATAAGTAAACAATCTTTTTTAATACTTGTATTGGTGCATTGTAATTATACATCATAGTGAGGTTCAAAGTGATACAAACATGCATGCACACAGCACTTGTTGTGTGTTTCCCTCCAGATCCCATCCCGCTCCCCTCCTCCCTGAACATGTTAGTGAGATTGGTAGTGAAACCTTCATATATGAATGTAGCATTATTTAAACTCTTTCCTTCCTTAATTCTCCCTTTTCTCTCCCCTAATCCCCTTCCATTATTCTCTTGGTCTCTCCCCTCATTTATCTGAAGTCCCTTTGTTTGTGTTTTCTCTCTAGCTTCCACATATAAGAGAAAACATATAAACCTTGACTTTCTGAGACTGGCTGATCTCACTTAGCAAAATATTCTCTAGTTCTATCCATTTTTCCTGAAAATGACATATTTTTTCTTCTTTAAGACTGAGTAAAACCCCATTGTGTGTATATAGCACATTTAAAACCCATGGCCTCACACATACTAGCAAGCACTCTACCACTGAGCTATACCTCCAGTCCTAGCAAGCAAACCTTTTAACATATGGTCCTGTACAGCTGTTAAAAGTGGCCATGATTTAGCTGTGAGTTATTCATTCCTAGAACTGTCATAAAAATACAAAATTTACATTGTGTGATGAAGTAAATGACAACCTCAACATCATTATAGTAATTAGTATTCAATATAATTATTTGAAATGTATATGTAGCATTTATTTAATCATAATTTTTTTTCTTGAAGGCACTGTTAGGGTCTTCTGGTCTACCTGACAATGGAAGAAACTGCCTGAAGAGACAGGGGTCACCTACCCAGTCTTTCACTATAGCTACATTTCTTCTCAGCTCTGCCTTCTTAGTCACTCTATTCAACCACACATGAATATTTCTAAATAATGGGGCACATGGCAAGTCCTAAAACTTTGCTCAATATACTTCAACTTTGTCAAACATCCTCCTCATGAAACCATAACCTTCCATTAAGACCTAATTTAGATCAGAAATCCTTCTCTGATCCAACCAGTCAGATTTATTCTCTTCCCGCCATGCTTTTACATCACTCTACTGGGATTTCCATTTTGACATTTACTAGAATACACATTGAGCCAGAGCATATATGAGCATATCTATTAGATAGATCTGTCCCATTCCTCTTACTCCCTGGGACCCTGAGCCCAAGAGAAGCAGGAGTAAAGGCCACTTAGAAGCAGAGTCAGGAAGTGGAGGGAAAGCCCTCCATAGATGCTCACCTGAGTCAGGCATCATGCTAGTGGGTGGGGGAAGTGCCGAAATGAACAGGACCCATTCATTGCCTTCAACTCTTTGCCACAGCCCACTAGACCATGGGCTCTTAAGGGCAGGGGATATTTTACTCATCATACCTACAGGTTCTGATGTTCATTTGCATTTTAAGAAACCTATCTAAATAACACACATTGACAGATTATTTAAAACACTCATTTTAGTTTCCATCTCCTGTACTAAATTACATATGTTCTCACTTAATTCTCACAACAGCTCAGAGATTAGGAATTGTTAACCCTATTTATTTCACAGATAGAGAAGCTTAACTGCTTGTTCACTTTTTTTTCCCATTCTATGAACTTCAGTTTCTTCAAGCAATAAACTGGTTCAGTGATACTTACATTCCAAGGTTGTTGAAAACAATGATATGACATATATAAGATGTCTTAGCTCAGCACTTGAAGGAAGGTGCTTTGGAATTGTAGGTTCCACTCGCCAGGAGTTAACATTTAGTTGAAGTCTTTTGATTTTCCAGGCATGGTCTGAGGAGCCTTAAATATTCAAATAACTAATTTTCCTCTCTGGACAACCTTATGAGGTAGGTACTAGTTATTATTCCCACTAGGGAGACATAGCAGAGTTTAATAACTTGCCCAAGGTAAACACAGTCAGGTGGTAGTGAATTTGGGATTCTAGCCCAGGTAGTCTAGATCCATTCCAAGTTTTTAAACATTGAGCAGTTCTGCCTCCTGTTAACATTGCAATCCAAAATGTCAAGTGTTATGATGTGTTCACAGTGTCATGGGTTCCCAGAGGGAAATGAGCTAGAAGGAAATGATTCCCCTGGAAGACAGTGGTTTGAACAGATACTTGAGGTTTGAGTTGGTGTCCATTGGGCAGATGTCCAGGAAGAGCACCTCAGATGGAGAGAACAGCCTCAGCAAGTGCACAGAGGCAGGAGATGGTCTATGTGCCTGTGAGTCTCCAGCAGGACATGCCACTGCAGGTCTTAGCTGTTACTGTGAATGTGAACAGTGTCTATCGTTCCCTTGGTTCCCATGCTTTCTGCTGCATTCCTGGATTCTGGCCCTCTTGGAATCTTCACGATTCCAAGAGGAACTCCTGGCTGAGTTTTTCTGCTTAGCCATCCTTGATCCCCTCCCTGTCTCAACACCTATAGCTGCCTCCTCTGCAGGACATGTTGGACCATGTTGATGCTGCAGTGTATAGTCTCTGCCAGCTTTCAGACAAGACCACAATGAACTCTGGTCTCTGGCTGAGTGTCTACCAGAGAATCTATACCCCCCGGGACCCGCTGCAAGGACTCGTTGACTCTCTTGCTTTTGATGTCCCTTCTTCTCTCTGCAGTACCTCTGCCTCTCCTATCCCATAGTGTTCATTCTGTTAGTCATTCAACATATATCTATCAAGCCCCTGCTAGGGGCCAGGCAGTGTCGGGAGTACAGCAATAAGTAAAAGGAACAACAATCTCTCCTTTTGGAGAAGAAAGACAATAAACGAGTGAACATGTATGTAATTCATACAGAGAAAGCACAGCTTGAGGTACAGAATGGGGGGAGAGGAGTTGTTCAGGAAAGCATTTCTGTTGGGGAGATTTTGATCAATGATTCTATAAATGTTTGTGGTCTCTCTAGCTCTAGAGTTAACAGATGGTGGCCAACATGGTTTCCCCTGCCAATCCCATCTTCCATGGTAAGAAGATGTGGAAATGAAGCTTCCTCTGTCTGGATTTAAGACTGAAACCAATTATATAATTTTTCCTGGCCTCAGAATTCTCACCTGTGTGAGAAGTTATGGCAAAGGCACCAAAGGTGAATATAATTCATTAATTCAACATATATCCTCTGAGCACCTGCTGTGTGCCAGGGCCCCTGTGGGCATAGGAGTTCAGTGAATAGGGCAGCCAACACCCTCAAGTGGCCCACAGTCCAGGGGAGGAGATGAGGAGAAACAGAAAATCATGGTATCAATTCTCAGATGTTG
>PVJS01015072.1:13789-39533 GCA_004027185.1 Glis glis | reverse complement strand
ACCGGGGATTGAACCCAGGGGCGTTTTACCTCCGAGCTACACCCCCTGCCCTATTTTTTATCCTTTATTTTGAAACCAGGTCTCACTAAGTTGCGGAGGGCCTCACTAAGTAGTTGAGGCTGGCCACGAACCCGGATCCTCCAGTCTCCGCCTCCCAAGTACTGGGATTACAAGCGTGCGCCACCACGCCCGGCTCATATATATGTTTTATACAAGTGTGTGTGTATGCATGATAAAGTTCAGGAAGGGCACATCTCAAGCAGTGTTACTTCCAGAAAAAGAAGAAACATTATGATAGGAAGAAAAATACTATTTTTTATTCTATATACCTAGGTGTTGTTGAAGTTTTATAGAGAATGTATTTGTGCATTACTTTTATATTTTAAAATAAAGCAATAATATAGTCAAACAAAAATTGAGAGATCTAAAATATGTTTACTTTTGTATTTAAGGTTGAAAAACTTAAAAGAGAGATGTGTGAATCTCAAAAAAGTAAGCAACTTGGAAACCACTCACCTGGAAAAACTGTGGGTGCTGAACAGAGAGTACAGGTATTTTTAAGTTGGTTTTCCTGATTTCTAATTTTTAAGTGAGGTGCATTATTACAGAGTATCCTGGAGCAATTGGTCCTAATCATTTGCTACTCTCTTCTTAGTGAGTTTTTTCTAATGCTCAGCCAATTAGAGTAGGAGAAGAAATTGGGCAGAGAGGATGTGTTTCTGTTCACTTCTTTCCCACAGAGAACAATTACTTTGAAGAATGTGGTAGATTGCTTCTTTAATGGGGAAAAAGGAATAAAAGGAATCTTACAAAGATACAACTAATCTGAGCATTTAAAATCATCAGAGTTGATTTAGAGAATCAACCAGTGTTGGGAGGTGAGGTAGGTAGTTGGAACCACACTGAACATAATAAAATATTATAGAGAATTAATAAGGTATAGGCTTCAGTGTGTACAGCATCTAGTTTCTTCATGACCAACCTCTGGAGTGGTGGTAAAAGCCATCAAGCCCAAGACAGTCTGAAGAAGTGCCAACCTAGTAGATATGTGGTGTTATCTCATTCTGGTTTTAATTGCCTTTTGAAGGTGTCTAAAGACAATGGGTGTATTTCAATACGCTCATTGGCCATTTGTATATATTCTTTTGTGAAGCAGCTGTCTAAATCTTTTGCTCATTTTAATAAGGTTTTATGATTCTTAATACTGAATTGTAGGAGTTCTTCCCATATACTTTGAATACCAGTTCTTTGTGAGATTAATGTATTACAAATATTTTTTCCCAGTCTATACCATGTGTTTTCATTTTAACAGTGTTTTATGAACAGTAGAAGTTTTAAAAATATGATAGAGGCCAACTCATCAATGTTTTCTAACTTTGTGATAGGACACAAAATGCTTACCTATGTAATCTTTGTCTACCCTAAGGTCACAAAATATGTTTCTTATCCTTTCTTCTAAAGATTTTATAGTTCTATCTTATATATTTAGGTTTATGATCTACTGCAGATAATTTCTGTATATGCTATGAGATAAGAGTTTGGTCTCATTCATTTCCAAATGTATATCCAGTTAATACAGAACCATTTGTTGAAAAGACTGTTATTTCCTTATTAAATGGCATTGGTACCTTCACACAAAAAAAATCAGTTATGTGTGTCTACTTCTGGACTCTCTATTTTGTTCCATTAACTTATATGTCTTTTAGGGCAATTATATGCTGTAGCTACATTATAAATCTTGAAATGAGAATTTTTTTTTTTTTGCGGTACCAGGGATTGAACCCAGGGGCGTTCTACATGCTACACCCCCGGGCCTATTTTTTTATACTTTATTTTGAAACCGGGTCTCACCAAGTTGCAGAGGGCCTCACTAGGTAGAGAGAGAGAGAGAAAGAGACAGGGAGAGAGAGAGAGAGAGAGAGAGAGTGAGTTGAGGCTGGCTGCGAACCCAGATCCTCCGGTCTCTGCCTCCCAAAGTACTGGGATTACAAGTGTGCGCCACCACGCCCGGCTTTGAAATGAGAAAATTTAACAACTTCAACTTTGAGGGGGTTCCAAAGTCATTTTTGCTATTCCAAGTCCTTTGTATTTCCATATATATTTTGAAATCACCTTGTCGATTTTGATATAAATGCTTGCTAGGATTTTAATTGTATGGCGTAGAATCTTTAGATCAACTCAGGAAGAATTTACATTTAACAATATCAAATCCTCAAGTCCATGACCGTGGTATATCTTTCAGTTCACTTGAGTCTTCTTTAGTATATCTCAGCAATGTTTTGTATCATGCAGTGCACAGAATTTGCTTATCCTGTAAATTTTATTTAAATGGTAGAATATAAGATGCTGCCTTTTGGGGGCTGGGGATATAGTTCACTGGTAGAGCACTTGCCTAGCAAGTGTAAGACCAGCAACACACACACACACACACACACACACACACACACACACACACATGCAGCTTTTTGTGTCTGATTTCCTTCACTTAGCATAATGTTTCCAAGTTCATTCACATTATAGCATGAATCAGTTGTTTATTCCTTTTTATAGGTGAATAAATATATCATTGTATTGATATAAACCATAATTTGTTTATCATTCATCAATCAAACATTTGGTAGTTTCCATTTGTGACTATTATGAATAATGCTGCTGTGAATATTCATTTACAGGTTTTTGTGCGGACATATTTTCATTTCTCTGGGAATGTGCTTAGGGGAGGAGTTACTGGGTCATATGTTAACTCTTCATTTAGCCTTTTGAGAAGCTGCCATGCTGTTTTCCCATGATAATATAATCATTTTATATTGTGTGTGTGTGTGGTACTGGAGATTGAACCCAGGAGCATTCTACTTCTGAGCTACACCCCAGCCCTTTTTATTTTTTATTTCAAAACAGGGTTTTGCTAAGTTGCAGAGGCTGAGCCTCAAACCTGTAATCCTCCTGTCTCAGCCTCCCAAGTACTGGAATTATAGGCATGGGCCACTGTGCCTTGGATTATTTTACATTCTCATCAGCAGTGTATGAGAGTTCCAATTTCTCTACATCCTCACCAACACTTGTTATTATCCATCTTTTTTATATTTATTTATTTATTTATTTATTTATTTATTTATTTATTTATTTATTTTGCAGTACTGGGGATTGAACCCTGGGGCATTCTACCTCCTTCAACCCTTTATTTTGAAACAGGGTCTCACTACGTTGTGGAGGGCCTCACCAAATGGCTGAGGTTTGCCACAAACCTGCGATCCTCCTGTCTCAGCCTCCCAAGTACTGGGATTATAAGCGTGCGCCACCACGCCTGGCTCCATCTTTTTTATTATAGCCATCCTAGTGGATACGAAGCTATATCTCAATGTGGTTTTGATTTGCATTTCCTGAATAATTAATGATATTAAACATCTTGCCAGCTGTTTATTGGCCATTTGTATTTTTTCTTTAGAAAATATTCAAATCCTTTGCCAATTTAAAGTGAAGGTATTTGTCTTTTTATTGTTGAGTTGTGGGAGCTCATTATATCTTCTTTATATTAGTCTCTATTATGAATTGGATTGTGCCTCCTCAAAAATATGTTAAAGTTTTAATTTCTAGAACCTGTGAATGTGGCATAGTTTGGAAATAGAATCTTTTCAGATGTAATCAAATTGAGATGAAGTCATTAGGGCAGACCCTAATCCAATGTGGCTAGTGTAATTATAATAAGAAGAAATAGCATGTGGAGATGGTCATACATGGGGAGAATGCCATGTGATGTCAGAGATTGGAGTAATGTGGCTTCAAGCAGGGGAACATTAATGATCCACAACAACTATTAAAAACTAGGATGAGAGCCGAGCATGGGGGCCCACACTTGTAATCCTAGTACTTGGGAGACTGAGGCAGGAGGATCACAGGTTCGAGGACAGCCTCAGCAAGTAGTGAGACTCTCATCAACCTAGTGAGACCCTGCTTCAAAATAAAAATAAAATAGGACTAGGGGTGTAGCTTGGAGGTAGAATGCCCCTGGTTTCAATCCCCAGTACCACACACACACACACACACACACACACACACACACACACACACACAAACAACTAGGATGAGACAAGAAAGAAGGGAGTTTCAGAGGAAACATGGCCCTGTTCACACCTTGATTTCAGATTTCTAGCCTTCAGAACTGTAAGAGAATAAATTTCTGTTGCTCTAAGCCACCCAGTTTTGGGGACTTTAAGATAACCCTAGGAGACCAATATAGATTTTGACACCAGAAAGTAAAGTCTTTATGTAATAAATTTTTTAAAATGTGGAAGTGGCTTTGGAGTGGGGTATATGTATGGAGCTGGAAGAATTTGGAGGCACTTGACAAAAAATTACCTTGAAAAGTCTGTTGGTAGAACTATCCCATATTTTGTACCACAGAATTCCTGAGGCTGAAGAAGATCCTTGGAGACTATTTAGTTAATTTACCTCCCTCTGTGATCAGTGTTATTCATGACATTCTGTGTCAATAAGCATCTATCTTATTTTTAAAAATGATCAGAAAAGAAGATCGCACAAGTGTTCCCTAATGTTTAGCATTAAGTATCAGAATGTTTTTTCTCTGTCTAATCTTAACCCTCTAGGCTGCTAGAGCTGTTAACCTCTAGGTGTTAACAATACTATTAACTGAGGGCTCATTCTCGGTTGAGGAATTAGGTGAACTGAGCGCTGTAGTCAGTAAGTAAGGAGTAGCAGCCTTTCCCATGAGCTTACGTCCAGATCTCAACTAGGACTGCCGCCTCTGGCATGGATCTTCAGCTTTTAGATATGCACTCAGGTGCCTCCTGCAGTCACTCCTTCCCGGTAGCTTGCTACTTCTTTTCTATTTCCTAGAAAAAGAAATAGATATTTGGTGAAACATTATTTCTAGATATTTGGTGAAACGTCTTTCTAGATGTGTGTGAAGGTGTTTCCAAAAGAGATTAGCATTTGAGTGTGTTCTGAGTAAAGCACATTGCCATACCTAATGAGAGTAGGCATCTTCTGTTCACTGAGGGCCTGAATAGAACCAACAGGTGGAAGAAGGGAGAATTTCCTCTCTCCCCCCCCCCACTTGAGCTTATACATTTGTCTTCTGCTGCTCTCACACTGGGACTTACATCACCACCGCTCTTCAATCTCAGCCCTTCAGACTCAGACTAGAACTTACACCATGGGCTCTCCGTCCTCATGCCTTTGGACTTAGGCTAGAGCTTACACCATCGGTTGTGTTTCTCAGGCCTTGGGACTTGAACTAGAAGTATTTCATGAGCTTTCCTGTGTCTCCAGCTTACAGATGGCAGATCACGGGCTTCTGAGCCGTAACTGCATAAGCCAGTTCCTCATATAAATATCTCTCTTTTCACACGTGTGTGTGTGTGTGTGTGTGTGTGTGTGTGTGTGTGTGTGTATGTGTGTAAAACCTACTAGTTCTGTTTCTCTGGAGAACCCTAATACAGATAGAAACTAGCATTTGAGTGCCTACAATGTTGTAATGACTCCGCCGGAGATTTGACATAGCTCATAGAATGCTAAGAGAAATTCTGGGAGGTAGGAATCAGTCCCTTTGTGCAGAAAGGGAAACCGAGATCACAGATTCATAAATGTGAAAGTCAAGATTTCAAATCGTAGCCTGACTACAAAACCCGTGTTTTGGCCACTGTGGTTTTTAAACTGTGCTCCAGGGATCCCTGATGCTCTAGGTCTTCCATCTCCATGACAATCACAGAAGCCTCCACTTCCAGGCTCTGTAGTGGGCTTCCCCAGAAGAGTTATTTTGAAAACAAAAGGGAGCCAGGTGTGGTGGTGCATGCCTGTAATACCAGTACTCAGAAGGCTGAGACAGGAGGATCACAGGTTCAAGGCCAGCCTCAACAACTTAGTGATACTCTCAGCAACTTAGCAAGACCCTGTTTCAAAATTTTAAATTTTTAATAGGGCTGGGGGTGTAGCTCAGAGGTAGAATGCCTCTGGGTGCAACCCCTGTATAAGAAAGAAAAGAAGGGAGGGAGAGAGGAGTCTTGTGGCTTAAAAAGGAAAATAGTCTAGAAAATCATCCCTATATCAGATTCCTCAAGATATGACTGTACTCCTTGCCCATTTCTGTATGCCAACAGATCAATCACTAGATAGACCATTGCAGTGCTGTTAGTACGCATGGTCTCAGAGGAAATGCTGGGTACCTGGCTGGGATCATAATAGCCACAGCATACTGAGCATTTATTATGTGCCATGGTGTGTTCCAGGTGTCTTACAAACACAATCTCATGTAATTCCTATAACAGCCTCCCCATCAAGAATACTGAAGTATTCCCATTTCATATTTGTGAGAGTTTAAGGGAATTTAATCAAAGAGTCAGAGCCAGGAGCTCATTCATATTTATCTGACCCTAGAGCCCATTTTCTATGCAATATCAACACTTGGGGAGATTTAGAGATTTATGTAGGGGATTTATTATAACTCCTGGGGGCCATAGCATCTCAGCACTGCATGCATATACTGCTTCCACCTAGAGGTGATGGCCTGCCAGTGTCACTAGGTTACTAGGTGATGACCAGCCCATCTCTCCCTATCTCCCTATGGTACCTGCATTTGCTCTCTCCTCTCCCCTCCCCTCCCCTCCCTTCCCTTCTTTCCCTCTCCCTCTCCCTCTCCCTCTCCCTCTCCCTCTCCCTCTCCCTCTCCTCCCTCTCCCTCTCCATTTTTGTTTGTTTGTTGGTACTAGGAATTGAACCCAGGGCATTCTACCTCCAAGCTATACCCCCAGCCCTTTTTATTTTTTTGTTCAAAACAGGTTCTTGCTAAGTCACTGAGAATCTCACTAAATTGCTGAAGCTGACCTCGAAACCTGCAGTCCTACTGTCTCAGCCTCCAAAGCACTGGGATTACAGGGGTGCACACCTGCGCCTGGCTTGCCATCTCATTTGACTGTATCTAGAGAGAGGACAGCAATGACACTTGTCATACTATGACTGGGAGGTATGGTTTCCTTCAGATCATTAAATGACACCCCACCACCACCTTTCAGATAGTAGAACATTTGAGAGTGGAACATTCTGAGCTGTTTAACTGCTTCTCCAGAGTCATAGGTGGTGACTCCCTACCAAGGAGACAAACTTGCTAATGAGTCATTAGTTTTCCTCTTTGTTTATTGCTGGCTGACAGGTAAGGTAGGCTTCCTTCAGTTACCCAGTGATCTCCATTTCCTATTGCTCATTTCCCACAGTATTTGCTCCCCCTTGCCTGTGTTTTTCTGCTTTAAACTGGTCATAGATATCATGAAATACATAAATTGCCTAAAGGTATAACTATACTCACTGTGCCACAAATAATGATAAATTGCAACTATAAATTTTTAAAATATATTCAAATACTTTCAAATGTGTTTTAAATTAAAATACAAATTAAATTAAAGCTATAACCAAATATATACATTTATATTAAATATAAATTATTTTTACAAATTCCAAATATATTCTTTAGAAAAGCTATCTTTAAAAAATTATAACATTAAAATGCACAGCATTCTTATACTTACACAGAAAAATGAAGGGAGTTTTCAGTTTGAAGAGTTGGGGTGTTTCCCTCGCTTTGTGCTGAGGCATTGGTGGTGTAAGGTGAGGCTGAGGGAACTCTTGCCTTGAGCATTAAATGTGTCAGCGTGTCATGTCATGTGTGGATTTGAAAACTGTTTACCAGTGCAGATGTTGACTGATGAGGAGGCTGATGAAGAGGGAGAAGGGAAAGGAAGAAGAGAGAGGGACAGGAAAATATATCCTTCCTCATATCCTTGTGCAACACAGCAAGTCAACAAAAGTGTAGGCCTTTTGTCCATACCACTGGACAGGAGGAATTATAAAAGTTACACTTGGGTTTTGGCATACATTTCTTAGTAACATTCCTCATTCTTTCTAACTTACCAGTTTGAGATCATCATTCCTGTTTGGTTGACATTTAACACGAGAATGGTAAAATAGCAGTTTGACTAATACAGAATCATCAGGGTGCTGTGGTGTGTTTTTCTAATGCTTATTCCCATTGGCTCAGCTGCCAAACAACAGCAAAAGCTCAAATCCATAAGAAAGCAGCTCATAATAAAAGCAGCTGGTCCAAGACCAGATAAGAGGTAAAACTTGTTTGTAGAAAGAGATTTCAGAAGCCAGGCATGGTGGGGCACACCTGTAATCCCAGTACTTGGGAGGCTGAGACAGGAGGATCAGAGATAGGATCAAGACCAGCCTCAGCAACCTAGTGAGACTCTCAGCAACCTAGCAAGATCCTGTTTTTTTTTTTGTTTTTGTTTGTGTGTGTGTGTATGTGTTACTGGGGATTGAACTCAGGGGCATTCTACCTCCAAGCTACAACCCCAGCCCTATTTTATTTTTTATTTTGAAACAGGGTTTCACTAAGTTGCAGAGGGTCTCACTAAGTTGCTGAGGCTGGCCACGAACCTGCGATCCTCCTGTCTCAGCCTCCCAAGTACTGGGATTACAAGCATGTGCCACCACACCCAGCTACCCTGTTTCAAATAAAAAGGGCTGGGGTGTAGCTCAGAGGTAGAACACCCTCGGGTTCAATCGCAGTACCACAAAGAGAGAGAGAGAGAGAGAATTTCAGAGGTATATCCTCAGGGAAGGATGCTTAAGAAATATAGCTCATATTTTTAAAAATAACACATGTATGTATTGCTTAAGAAATATAGCTCATAGTTTTAAAAATAACACATGTATGTATTTTAACTGGTGGTTTATTTGGATTAGGATTTCCATCTTTAGAGCCTGAGTTATCAGTAATTTAGGAAGATAAAAGCGAAACCGTATGAAAGGGTAAGAGACAAAGTCCAAGATTTGAATGAGGTAAGAAATACAGATAATTTTTTGGTTACATTTTCTAATACAGATGAGGCCAACCTGATAAAGGTGCTCAAGAATTACTAGAAATAGGCTAAAGGAGAAAGCACACTTCTAGTAATGTTAAATCTACATACTACAATTATGATCAGTGGTTACAGAAAACCTTCCCTGGAGAAATTAGTTAGGAAGGAGCCCATTCAAAATAAATATTTTTAGGACAGTGGGCTGGGGAGATAGCTCAGTGGCAGAGCACTTGCCTAGTATGCACAACACCCTGGGTTAAATCCCTAGTACCTAAAGAAAAAAAATTTTCTCTCTCTCTTCTCCCCCCATATATCATATATCTATAGTATCATATAGATAATGAAAAACTAGTATGTTGGAATTTAAAGGTATTACCTCATTGAAGACTAAATGTGAAAATTCATAACAATCCAATAATAATATAAATTGCCATTTTTAGAACATTTTCTATGAGCAAAGTGCCCATACATGTCCAGACCTCATTATTCCTATATTTCACATGAGGAAACTGAGTCTAAGAAGAGTCCCATTGGTAGCAAGCAGCATGGCAGGGCTGGTAAAGCATGCTGCTCTTGACATACCAGTGGCAGAGTGTAGATGAGCCAGGCTCGTGCTGCTTCCTGACTGGAAAAGCCAGATGTGCAGACGGTTCATGGGGCAGATGTGCCCTTCCAGTGGAGAGCGTGGTCATCTAGAGAATGGGCTCGAGTTTTCCTCTGTGTTCACTAAGGTACGTTTTGATATCAGGTGGATTTCCTGATAGGATTTTGTACACAAGAGAAAACGTACTTTGACAAGGCTGAATTGAGTAGATATTAAAAGTAAGGGCTTTTAGTAGATGTAGTGGTACAGGCCTGTAATCCCTATACTTGGGAGGCTGAGACAAGAGAATCGCAGGTTTGAGGCTAGCCTCAGCAACTTAGTGAGACCCTGTTTCAAAATAAAATAGGGCTGGGGGTGTAGCTCAGAGGTAGAATGTCCCTGGGTTCAATCCCTAGTAACACACACACACAAAAAGTAAGGGTTTTAAAATTTGACTTGAGTTTGAATCCCAGTGTTGCTGACTATGTGACCTTGGGCAAATCACCTACCATACCTGAGCCTCACCTATCTCCTCTAAGAAGGAATGTGATAATAGTTCCATTCTAAAGGGGTCCCAGGGAAACAAAATGAGATAATGCATGTAAGTCACTTACCATAGTGTTGGACATAGGATAAATCCGCAGTACATGGTAGCTGCTACCATTATTACTCTAGTTATCATCGGTTATTTTGGAAAGATGTCTTTAATATCTTTATATTTGTTAAGTGTTTAAAATTTATGAGATACTTAAAGAATCACTTTTTATACCTACCATGATGGCTATAATGTAGAAATATTACTGTATTTGACAGTTGTATAAATAAGCTTAGAGAGAAAAATGTTTGGTATGAACTATAGTACCATGAACTAGTTTTCCTATATTCATATGTCCCCAGCATGACTTAGTACTTGAATTAGGCAGAAAATGGTTATTGCCAGAATTTATAGGAAACACTGCTCTTGTACATAAAATGAATTATGTGAAATGTTTTTTACAGATATTGAAAATGAGCCAAGAGAAAATTGAAATGTTTGAAAGTGATTTGTCCGAAGAGAGAGAGAAGACAAATCAATTGACATCTGGTTTTGTTACTATGCAGAAGGCCTTGAAAGTTGATAGTGAGGTATTGCCATTCAGGGTGTTGTTTTCCTAATTTAGGGATTTTGTGTTACTTTATTTTGACTTAAAAATAAATTTCAACTATTTATCTTAGCTGGGAATGCTATTACAAATACTACAGACTAGGTGGATTAAAGAATACAATATTTGCTGGGTGTGGTGGTACACACTTGTAATCCCAGTACTTGGGAGGCTAAGATAGGAGGATCGCAGGTTCAAGGCCAGCCTTAGCAACTTTGTTGAGGCCCTCTGCAACTTAATGAGACCTTGTTTCAAAATAAAAAATAAAATAGGGTGTATAGCTCAGAGGTAAAATGCCCCTGGGTTCAATCCCCAATACCACTATATATATATATATATATATATATATATATATATATATATATATAAAATTATTATACATTACATATAATTATTATATATTATATTATATATATATTATTATATATATTAATTCCTACATTTCTGGAGGCTGGGAAGTCCTGGGTCAAGGTGCGGGCCTCTTCCTGGCTTGCAGACAGACACTTTCTTGTTGTGTTGTATCCTCATGATGGAAGGAGAACAAGCTCTAGTGTCTTCTCTTCTTATAAAGGTCCCAAGCCTATCAGGTTAGGGTTCCACCCTTAAGTCCTCATTTGACCTTTATCATTCAAGATTCATTTTTAGAAATATTATACCTTTTTTGCTGAAGATGTAGTTCAGTGATTGAGCACTTGCCTAGCATGTATGAAGCCCTGGGTTCGATCCCCAGTACTGAAAAAAAAAATCACATTATAACTCTTGAAAGAAAAGGACTTCATGAAAATTAGGAGAGAGACCAGTAGAGTAGTGGAAGGGGATCAGGGAAGAAAGTAGGGGAGGGAAAGAGGAAACATGAGGAAGGAAGTAGACCAAATAATGTTAGGTGCATATGTGAACATATCACTATGAATCTCACTGGTATGTACAATTACAGTGCACCAGTGAAAAAAGAAAGATTACGCCTCTTATGGGAAACTGTCCTGTTTTATTCCATTAAAATATCTTCATTTCTTAATCAGGAATTGCAAAACTCAAAGTCGGAACTTACATGCCTTTATAATGAAATTCAAAGTCTCCCAGGGACAGGAAGCAGAGACCATTTTTTAATAGCATATGACCTCCTTCAAAGAGAGAATACTGAATTAGAAACAAAGGTGAGGCTGAATTATTAAGTATTTAAATGTTCAATATTTAACATATATGTGGGAAGGATAAAAGGAAATTAATTGTCAGTAGGAGATGACTTAGAAATTAGAGTTCCTTTTATTATTATACAATAAATTTCTATATAATATGGGTTGCAAGTCAAGCTATATTCCAGGATAAGTATTTAGACTTCAACCAGACTGTGGTACTTGGATTAATTCATGGATTATTTTACCTTAAATCAACTTCCCTTCAACTTACTTTTAGAGGACTGTATAGGTAGGGAAAGTTCCAGAACACAGGGTTTGCTGCCTGAGGGGGTAGATATGTAGGGCTCAGCTAACAGCTAAGCTTCATTTGTGGGACCTTGTCAGCAAAGTGAGTTTTCATCACATTGTACAAGTAAAGGACAGTGTCTTTCAAAATATCATCAGAAAAGTTAACACAAAAGATGAGATGAGAAGAATATACCACAAAATCCATTGAGCCAGATCGCTCTCCTGGTCATCAGGCTCTTGCTTGGTTGTTTTCTTGTTTCTATGTATTTTATGTTGAAATAAAAAAGAAAAGTTACATAGTACAAAAAAAAAATCCCCATATCCCTCCATTTCTCCATGATACCACCCGTGCCTCGTTGTCTCTCCCTCTCCACACACACGAGCATGCACATGCACCCACTCTCATGGGGACTTTTCAGTGGACCCTTTGAAAGTACTTTGGAGACATAATCTCCCTTACCCCTAAATATGTCCATACGCAATAACACCTCTTATATTACCACAGCTCGAATCTCAAAATTAGGAAGTTAACATTGACATAGTACTATTATCTCATCTACAACTTGTATTCAGATTTTACCAATTATTCCACTCTATAGCTAAATAAGAGCCTCCCTTTTTCTTGTATTGGGGATATTGAACCCAGGGGCATTCTAAACTACACCCCCAGCCTCCCCCCCACCTTGAGACAGGGTCTCACTAAGTTGCTAAGATTGACCTTGAACCTGTGATCTTCCTGTCTCAGTATTCCAAGTACTAGG
This sequence comes from Glis glis, assembly GCA_004027185.1. Classification (NCBI taxonomy): domain Eukaryota; kingdom Metazoa; phylum Chordata; class Mammalia; order Rodentia; family Gliridae; genus Glis; species Glis glis. The sequence goes on along the minus strand of PVJS01015072.1, from coordinate 26,747 downwards.
ATTACAGGAGTGTGCCACCATGTCCATCAAAAACCCTTTTTTTCTAACCTGAGATCCAATCCAAGATCATACATTGCATTTAGTTGTTGTGTCCTTTAATCTGCAACCGTTCCTCAGTCTATCTTTGTCTTCCATGACCTTAACATTTTTGAAGAGTGCTGTCTTAGTTTGGGTTGCTATTCCATAGACTGAGTGTCTTAAACAATGAACATTTATTTCTCACTGCTCTGGAGTATGGGAAGCTCGAGCTCAAAGTGCCAGAAGATGTGGTATCTGGTGAGGGCTACTTTCTGGTTTGAAGACAGAAGTCTTCGTGTAGCAGAGAGAGAAAATGAGAGAGAGAGAAAAATGGGGGGGGTATCTCTCCTGTCTCTTGTTATTAGGATCCTCATTGCATCATGAGAGTTCTACCCTTTTGGTCTAGTTACTTCCCAGTCTCCTCCCAATGCCATCCCATTGAAGATTAGGGGTGTATTTTTAAATACTTTTATTGGTGCATTATAATTATATATCATAGTGAGACTTGAAGTGATACATAAACACATGCACTCATCCGAGGATTGGGGGTTTAACATATGAATTTTGAGGGAACAAAGACAGGCAGTCCAAGTACAGATCATTAATTTTGAAGAATGTTCCTCAGTTTGGGTTTGTCTGATGTTTACTCACAATTTAATTCAGGAATGCTACAGAAATGATTGGTTGTATTCTTCTCAGTGCATTTTATCAGGAAACACATGGAATTATTGTTCCATTACTCACAATGTCAACTTTAATAATTTTGGTCAAGTTACTATCTGCTAGATTTCTCCACTGTAAAATTTTTACTTTTCAGCCGGGCGTGGTGGCGCACACTTGTAATCCCAGTACTTGGGTGGCTGAGACTAGAGGATCGGGGTTCGTGGCCAGCCTCAGCTACTTAGTGAGGCCCTCCGCAACTTCGTGAGATCCGGTTTCAAAATAAAGTATAAAAAAATAGGGCTGGGGGTGTAGCTCGGAGGTAGAATGCCCCTGGGTTCCATCCCTGGTACCGCAAAAAAAAAATTTTTTTTTCACTTTTCCATTTACAATTAATCTTGTGGGGAGGTACTTTGAAACTATGTTTTCCATCAAACTGGTACTCATTAAAAGCTCCTGTTTCGTTTTGTTTTGTTTTGTTTTGTTTGCAGTACTGGGGATTGAACCCAGGAGCATTTTACCTCTGAGCTACACCCCCAGCCCTATTTGTTATCCTTTATTTTGAAACCGGGTCTCACGAAGTTGTGGAGGGCCTCACTAAGTAGCTGAGGCTGGCCTTGAACCCGGATCCTCCGGTCTCCGCCTCCCAAGTACTGGGATTACAAGTGGGCGCCACCACGCCCAGCCCTAAAAGCTCCTGTTTTGAATCTTTGCGCCTTTAATTATATTCTAGTTTCTCTTCAGAACATAAAGTGCTTTAGACTTGAAGGCGGTCTTGCTAAGAGTGGCTAAAGAAGTTGTATCTTAAGTATTTGCCAAAGCCCCAGTTTTACATACTTTATGTTTGGGTTACATCACCTAGACTCATGTCACAGAATTTAGAGCTGAAAGGGATATGACCATATAGGTCAACTCCTTCAATTTACACATAAGAACACCAAGGCCCAAGATATTTGCTGCCAAGTTACATGGTGATTCTCAACCTATGTTCTTTCTACCCTATCCTAAGGCCTCCATCAGAAAGTGAAACAATCAACTTAATTCTTATGACTGATTATTAGATCAAATTGGGCTGGGCATGGTGACATGTGCCTGTAACCCCAGTACTTGGGAGGCAAATACAGGAGGATCACAGGTTCAAAGTCAGCCTCCGCAACTTAGCGAGGCTCTCAGCAGCTGTTTCCAAATAAAAAATAAAATAGGGCTGGGGGTGTAGCTCGGAGGTAGAATGTCCCTGGGTTCAATCCCCAGCACTACACACACAAAAAAAAAAAAAAATTGGAAAAGAAAAAAAATCAAATTGGAAGAGAGTTTACCCTTTCCCGCAATATTCATGTCATGGAAGGTCTTATGCATGTAACTTTCTCCATGATAAAGAGCAAAACTTCTACCTGCTTAGCATATACACCACCTTTGTCACGAGAGAATCCAGAATACTTAGAATATGCTCAGAATTAGTTACTTTCTTCAGTTTTCTGTAACACTAAATCTAAATTTTGCTATTTGCCATTCTTCTTAAAACACTAACATTTATTATCTGTAATATACCCATTTTTTTTACAATGACTGTAAAAATCAGTGATCCAGTAGCATTTTGGAATGTTTTTTCCTGCTTACAAAAATAATGCAAGCTCATTAAGAAATTGGCTTTCAAGTCCTTTCATAATCTGACTCCTTCCCTTAATCTTGCCTAGTTTCCTCCACTCCTCACTTTGTAGCCTCTGCTCCAGCAAGACCATACTCCTCACTTCTCAAATTACTCTTCACTCAGCTCTACGTGAGTGCCTTTGAGCATACCACTTCCCATGCTTAGAATGTACTGTCATCCCTTCTGCATCCATCCTTTTCTTCCCAACCCCCAAGGCCCACTTCAAGACCTCCTCCTCCACTGGAAGGCTATAATCCATGGGAGATCATGTGGATTTATGAGGTGATAGTCTATATTACACCCTTTGGAGAATTGAAAAGTCTTAGGAAATCAAAGACTCTCTTAATGTACACTTAAACTGATCTTTAGTCTTAACTCCACTGTGTTCTTAGACTCATAATTACTATAATTACTATAGACTTTGCATTTGCAGGGAGGCTGAGGATGAAGGCAGTCTAGATTAGCACTGTACTTTGGGGATCCATCTTCCATTCATAGAACTATTCCCCATTCACTTTTCTATTCCTGGAAGGAGGTCCCCCTGCATTTTATGAAAAGATAATAAAGAGTAACCTTTGAGGGACAGGAAATCTTCAGAATCTGTTTGTCAAAACAAGCAAACAAACATACAAAAACCTGAACAAATGTTTTGTTAAATCACACAACAGAACAGTGACTCTCAAAGCACCTAGTTGCATCAGATTATCTGGGAAGCTTATTTATTTATTTGTTTGTTTTTATATTGATTGATTGACTGATTGTGGTGCTAGGGATTGAGCCCAAGGGCATTCTACCTCCGAGCTACACCCCAGCCCTATTTTATTTTTATTTTGAAACAGGGTCTCCCTAGGTTGATAAGAGTCTCACTACTTGCTGAGTCTGTCATTGAACCTGTGATCCTCCTGTCTCAGCCTCCCAAATACTGGGATTACAAGTGTGTGCCACCACACCCAGCTTGGGAAGCTTATTTAAAAGAGAAATTCCCAAGCTGGTCATGGTGGTGGATGCCTTTAATCCCAGTACTTGGGAGGTTGCACAGGAAGATCGGAGGTTCAAGGACAGCCTCAGCAATGTAGTGAGACTCTCAGCAACTTAGTGAGACCCTGAAATAAAATGGGCTGGGGAGCAGGGCGTGGTGGCGCATGCTTGTAATCCCAGTACTTTGGGAGGCAGAGACGGGAGGATCAGGGTTCGTGGCCAGCCTCAGCTCGCTCGCTCTCTCTCTCTTTCTCTACTTAGTGAGGTCCTCCACAACTTCGTGAGACCCAGTTTCAAAATAAAGTATAAAAAAAAATAGGGCCGGGAATGTAGCGCGGAGGTAGAACACCCCTGGGTTCGATCCCCGGTACCGCAAAAAAAAAAAAAAAGGGCTGGGGGTGTAGCTCAAAGGTAGAATGCCCCTGGGTTCAATCCCCAGTACCACAAAGAAAATAAAAAAGAGGGGTGGGGAGGATTCCCACTTCCCATCCCAGTCCAGTGATTCTGAATCTTGGGGTCAGGGCTGCAATATCAGATAGCATTTTTAATAAACTCCTTGGGTGGCCAGGCGTGGTGGTGCACGCTTGTAATCCCAGTACTTTGGGAGGCAGAGACCAGGGGATCTGGGTTCGCAGCCAGCCTCGGCTCTTTCTCTCTCTCTTTCTCTCTCCCTGTCTGTCTGTCTGTCTGTCTGTCTCTCTCTCTACTTAGTGAGGCCCTCCGCAACTTCGTGAGACCCAGTATCAAAATAAAGTATAAAAAAATAGGGCAGGGGGTGTAGCACGGAGGTAGAATGCCCCTGGGTTCAACCCCCGGTACCACAAAAAAAATAAATAAATAAAAATAAATAAATAAATAAATTCCTTGGGTGATACTTTGATATGCTAGAGTTGGACAACCACAGGATCCTTTACAAGTTCAAGTGTTTTCAAATAAATAGGGTCAGACTGGAAGAAAGTTCTTCTCTGTAATTCATATCTAACATTCTTTCTAATGTTATCTTACAGCAACATATCATTGCTTTTATGAATCAGTGAAATACATTCAAAACTTGAGAACAAAAATGTATGGTAATAGTGTAAAACTCTATAGATCACATCTTTTGCTTACTGAAAAGCATAACAAAACTCTAAAGGGCAATCTGAGATGCCAACACCAGAGACCAAAAATACCTTCTTTTTGTATTTGTTTAAATCATGGACTTAGCCAAGCATGATGGCACACGCTTGTGATCCCAGTACTTGGGAGGCTGAGACAGGAGGATCGCAGGTTCATGGCCAGCCTCAGCTACTTAGTGAGGCCCTCTGCAACTTAGTGAGACCCTGTTTCAAAATAAAGAATAAAAAATAGGGCTGGGGGTGTAGCTCTACACCCCCAGGTAGAATGCCTCTGGATTCAATCCCCAGTACCACAAAATAAATAAATGAATGAATGAATGAATGAATGAATGAATGAATGACTTATACACCCTTGTGCCTATGGTAAAGATAGAATAAGTTATATAAAAACTGCAAAATACCCAGGCGTGGTAGTGCACGCCTGTAATCCCAGTACTTGGGAGGCTGAGACAGAAGGATCACAGGTTTGAGAGCAGCCTCAGCAAGTAGTGAGATCTCCATCAACCTAGTGAGACCCTGCCTCAAAATAAAAATAAAAAATAGAGCTGGGGGTGTAGCTCGGAGGTAGAATGCCCCTGAGTTCAATCCCCAGTACAAAAAAAAAACCTGTAAAATATTAAATTAATTGGAATAAAGTTTCAATTAGGATGTCAATTTTACTATATAAGCCAATAATTAAGCATTAATAGAATCAGCATATTTTTTCACAGCTGTATATGAGTATACAAAATAGAATATTTGCCTTTTCACTTAATTTTACAGATCTTGGAGTTTTCACAAGAATTGGAACAATTAAATCATTTTACTGTAGGGGGAAATTCTGCAACTGCTAATTTAATTACAAGTGAAAGTACCTGTAAGGATTTGATGTTAAAAGTACCAATTTTGGAAGTAGAGAGTCAAAGTCCAAAGGAAGAGAGAAAGGAACTCTGGTAAATTGAGAAATATCCCATATCACATTAATTATTTGGGAGTATATTTTATTTGGCTTGATTGTTATAAGAATTTGATATTCATTTCCAAGTGGTATGATTGGAAAAATTAGTTATAAGTATTCTCAGGATAATTTGTCTTTTGATATATTTTTATATTTTAAAATTCTTTCCCCTGCTTTTAAAAATAAGTATGTGAGTTGGGTGTGGTGGCGCACGCTTGTAATCCCAGTATGTGGGAGGCTGAGACAGAAGGATTGCAGGTTCATGGCCAGCCGCAGCTACTTATTGAGGCCCTCTGCAACTTAGTGAGACCATTTCAAAAAGAAAAAAAAAAGAATAAAAAATAGGGCTTGGGGTATAGTTTGGAGGTAGAATGCCCCGGGTTCAATCCCCAGTACCACGCACACACAAAAAAAATGTGTTTTTTATTGAAAATTTAGAAAGCGTGGAAAAGTATAAAGAGATTATAATAACCCATAATTCCTACTATGGGTAGATCCTCATTTTTCTTTCTTTTTTCTGTATATATACATATACATGTTTGTGGACCTTTTTTTTTTTTTTTGCTTACATAATGAAGACTATACTTTGAGGAGAGGGCTTCTTTTGGGTTTTGTTTTTTGCTGTCCTTATTTAACATTGTGTCTGATAACTAAATTTTGAGAATCTTTTTTATTTGTTTCTTTATTTACTCTTGTCCCCCTAACTCTTTTATTTCTATTTTTTCACCAAAAGTATCTTTTACAGAAACCTTTGAGGCTTTGGGTAAATTAATTACTCTGCTTTGGCACAAAAACAATTATAATTGTTTAAACAACTAATAGATACAATTAAATTATTTTGTCTGAGCAAAAGCCTACAACTAAATAATTAAAAGGTAACAATATGATGTCAATTTTTACTTACACACCATAGTAAAGGATACACTCATGCATGAATTGGGGAAATATAGTCTAGATGTAGCCAAATTTATTTCTTCATAAGTGTTCTAAGATAGGGATTGTTTTGCCAGTTTGGGGGCTTCTAAATTTTATGCTTTCTTAAAGGCTGTTTTTAACTTCAGAGTAAACTCTTAAGATTGGCAACCAGGAACCCTAGGTGCAGAGTGGGAAGAACATATTGGAGAGGTGGTGGCAAAGGGGTATGAGTGTTCACAAGAGTAAAGAACCAAGAAGCTGGGTCACAGCATTGGGTTTGCTGTTAGGAACAAGAAAGTCTAACTCTTGAGACCTGGAACAGTATATAACAGGGCTTGTGAGGGAGATTGTTCTAGTGTCTCTATATTAGATGAAGTCGAGGTAAAAAAAAAAATAGACCAATTAATCCATACATGTGCCACAGATGAAGAGACAGTGGCCTAGACTAAGTGGCAATGAAAACGAAATGGCCAATCTGGAAATTTCACAGGAAGAGTTGACATTAATGATCAAAGATGACAAAAAAAAAATTCCACCCAGCTGATTTGAGGTAACTGGCAGGGAAACTTGCCCAGTGGGCAAGGCTGTGGCCTTAATTCTGGGACTGTGAGGAGTCCGTGGATCTGACATCAGCTCCCCTCTCCCCGCTTGTCATGATGTTCTCTGCTTATCTCCTGCGTCCTGCACAGCCCCCACTGTGTCAGGTCTATAACTGTATTACACACCATATTCAGGTACTCTCGTCAGATGCTGAGGATACAAAATATGACACAGTTCCCATCCTTGTGGTCCACATAGTCTGATGGGGAAGATGGTTAAACTAGGCAGTATTAGATATTATGGGGCACAAAGCAGGGGTCCTGGCCCAAGCTAATGAATCAGGAAACATTCTTAAAGAAAGGACAGCTTAATTTGGGTCCCGAAGTATGGTGAATCAAAGGCCAAGCCCCCCCCTGCCAAAAAAAAGGGAGAATAATTTTCAGGGGGCATATGACATGTGCAAGAGAAAGCATGATTTGTTTGCAGTCCTAAAAATGACTCAAGATATAGAATGTGAAAAGAGGAAATGAGGAAGAGGATAATGAGAATGGAGAGACAGGCAGCGGCCAGTCAGGTAGGGACATGAACTAAGAAGGTGGCTGTGTGTGTTTTGTGGTGCTAGGGATGGTGCCCAGGGCTTCACTCATGCAAGGCAAGCATTCTACCACTGAGCTATCCCCACAGCCCTATTAGGGAGTTTAGACAATAGGAAACTACTGCAGGGTTTCCTGGCATAGGAGGAGACAAAAACAGATTTGTGCTTTAGAAAAAAATTACTCTGTGTGCAAAAGAGATTATTGGTACGAAAATGAAAGTAGCAAAATCAGTAGCTGCAGGGCCTCAGGAATTACCTTGTTAGATGAGGAAAGACTGGTGAGTGGGACTGTGGGCCCCCCACCTCCTTGTCAGCCAGAGACGCTCCACTTTGATGTGTTCATAGGCGGGATTCTGTATAAGATTTTACTTGAAAGGATCCACAGCTAAAATAAGTTTAAAACCCACTTTGGGCAAGTTCTCTGTTTTCACAGAAGAGGTTTCTGAGACCAAGAGAACTGAAATAGCTGTGTGTGTGTGTGTGTGTGTGTGTGTGTGTGTGTGTGTGTGTGTGTGTTGATTAATGGGGATTGAACAGGATGGCAGGAGCATGTGTGAGGAGAGATCACATGGAGAGACAGGAAGCGGGAACAAGAAGGGACCAGCCTTGCTCTTTTATCACAACGCTCTCGGGAGAACTACCCAGAATCCCATAAGAATGATATTAATTCCCTCTAAGGGCAGTGTCCCCAGTGACCTAGTCACCTTCCACTGGGCTCCACCTCTTAAAGGTTCCACCACCTCCCAGTATCACCACGCTGGGCACCAAGCTTCTAACATACGAACCCTTAGGGGCACGCTAAAACCATATCCAACCCATAACACTGTATCTCCATTTAATCACTATTTTAAATAACATTGTCATGAGCATTATTGTGCATTCAGCTTTTTTCTTCTTATGAATTATTTAATTATAGTACATCCGTGCTGCACAATTAATTATTCAAAGAGTCTGAACATTTTTATGGTTCTCGATCTGTATTGCCTGTCTCCTTAAACAATTTGAGCACCAGCTATAATTTGTGAAGCATGCCATGCTAGACTCTAAGGTGCCCAAAACAAAAATGTAAGACTGAAGGAACACAAATAAAATGGGGCCTGGGGGTGTAGCTCTGTGGTAGAGCACCGGCCTGGGATCCATGAAACCTTGGGTTCAATCCCAACACCGAAACAAGCCGCACATTTGTGTTCACTTTCTTTACCACGTTCTCTAACCATCGAAGGGACATTCCCTCCTCTGTGGCTCACAGTCTCCTGATTTTCTTCTTCCCTCTCTGACTTCTCAGTCTCCTCTACTTGTCCAAGTCTTTTGGCTTCTGTCTAGAATGACCGTCCTCTTCCTTTTCCCCTTCTCCCTGGCTCATTTTATCCAGTCCCAACATTTCTGCTCCTCTGCATCTGAATCTTCAACTTAGACGTCTCTCTAGTCTATATACACATTCCAATCTTGATCCACCATCCAATCACCCATTTGCCCCAGTGAGAAAACCAGATGTCCTCTATGATTGTTCTCCCATACCTGGCACATCCAATAAATGACAAATCTTATCAGTATTGCCTCTTAAATACCTCCAGAATCCATCCTAATTCTCATCACTGTTATTTATTTACATGGATTACTACAACAGTCTCACAACTGGTTTCCCAGCCACATGGCATCCAAATGATCTTTCTTAAGCACATTCACTGCTTCTGGGATTTTACACATATTATTTATTAAATCATCCTGGAACACTTTTATGATTTTCCATGTTCCCATCTAATACCAACACCCACCCAACATCCATATGCACGTGCAAATATACAGACACTTCTACTTTTACATTTGTCTAGCTTGCACCACCTCATTCATCACGCCACATATTATTTACTATTCATTTAATATAATCACTCGTTTCCTTATTCTTATTTGTCACCTAATTATAAGCCCCTTATGTCAGAGACTATGTCTTATTGTATTCCTAGTGCCTGCCAAAGTGCCTAATGCTCATTGATTTTTAATAATCTTCATAACTTGTGTCTGTCTGCTCAAGGCAATGCTAAAAAGTTGAAAAACTGTAAAATTCATTTAAGCTGGTTGTTTGGCTGTAAACAAAAATCTATGATGGTTTATCTCCTCAAATGTGAGTGAAAGTATGACTTATTTGTTTTAAAGTTTGTTAGAGTAAGATAGCTGATCTGCTATAGAATTCAAGTTTAAAAATCTTGCTTGCAGTACTGTCTTGACTTGTAGATTTTTTTTCTTCCCCATTCTGCTATGATAATGCATTTTGATAGTTTGTATTGTTATATTTGCACCAAGTCCCGAATTAGGAAACAGTAAGCAGAAGGAAATTCCAGAGGAGTCAGTAAAGGAGGGCACTTTTCCAAGAGAGGGGCAGAAGGAGGAGGACTCACAGCAGAATGGCACTGTGAGAGATGAAGAACAGTTGACCATAAAACCTAAGGAAGTTGCGAGGCTTGGAGAGGAGCCAAGCCACCTGAATCAGAGACTTGTTCAGTCTCAGAACTCTTGGGAAAGTTCAGATGACAGTAGTGCCCAGGTAGGTGCTGCAAACACATGCTCTCACTGGGTCCATTTCCTCTGATTAGCTGTGGATATAAGCATCATTTTAAATATCATCATGTTTAGCAATATTATAACCATGGCCCACATAGTAATAAAATAGCAATTAAAATCCAAACTAAGGTCATCAGTTGATTCACTTTCCTCATCAAAGTGTTCTTAAGTTCCATCTAGGCTCAGCAGGGAAAAGATAATACTAATTGATTGCTCATATCTGCCCTGGACGGGGGGATACAGGATGGCAGGATATGTGCCACATTTTCTATTCCCAGCATATAGCTTAGTATACAAAGTACTTCATTTTAGTGGGGAAAAACCTCAAACAATTATTTAAAACATGGCTTTTGGTGTTTACTATACACCTGCCTGCAGGAGAAATAAAGGGAGTCACACTGCAGTTCTTGTTCCAGTCAGCATTCTTATGGCTATAATCTAAAAGACTGACCAGGTAACTTAGAAGAAAGAAGATGTATTTTCTTATGGTTTCAAGTTCAGTCCATGTGAGGCCAGAGACCATGGATCTCAGGGCATGGCAGCAGGAGGCGGAGAGAGGGAGAGCACGTGGGCTGTGCCCCTCATCATGGAGGCCAGAAGCAAGAGAGAGGGAGTGCAGGGGAAAGAGGAACTATATATAATCCTCAAGGCTGCATCCCCAGGGATCCATCCCCTCCAGACACACCCTACTGGCCTGGGTCACCAGCCAATCCATTTCAATGGATTTATCCACTACTGGGATTACAACCCTCATGACTCAACTATGTCAACCATGAATGTTAATAAATGAGCTCTTTAGGGGATATTTTATATCTATAACAGTTCTTAATTTTACAGGTCTCTTGTGCAAATTAAGATATCCCTACATATACCTTTCCAGAAATTATTTTGAGATCCACAGAAGAAGGCTTTTGTACTCATAAGCAAACCACCTTCAAAAGGCTGATAATGCATACTTGAAAAGTGACTCAAGTATATACACTTTAAAAAAACTCTCAGCTGTCTCAACAGTTGAAAAATAATTTCCATCTCTACTCTGGCACAGTGACTGGACTGGAAAATGTATACAGGAAGAACTGTTCTGGCTTTTCCTGTCTTCAACACAGGCTAAAACTTCTGTGCCTTTGTCCCATTGGTACAAATGGGGCACTTCTCTTATACATCTCTGTTTCAGTTTGTTAAATGGTTCTATAGAGCCGGGCATGGTGGCGCACACTTGTAATCCCAGTACTTGGGAGGCTGAGACCGGAGGATCTGGGTTCGCGGCCAGCCTCAGCTACTTAGTGAGGCTCTCTGCAACTTAGTGAGACCCTGTTTCAAAATAAAGAATAAAAAATAGGGCTGGGGGTGGATCCCGGAGGTAGAATGCCCCTGGGTTCAATCCCCAGTACTGCAAAAAAAAATGGTTCTATAGGTTGCTGATTATCAATTAATTGTTAAAATATGCTATCTAATGGTTAAACAAGAAGCTAGAGTGGTGATCAAGGGATTCTAGGTTGTTTGCAGATGGAGGATGACAGCAGTTAAAGTTGGGTAGCTTCCACAGTAATGGGTGATGTCACTGAGTTTTTAAGTGTCAGGCATCCTGCAAAGTGTCTGCATGTGTTATCTTACCCATCACTGCATCCAGCCATTACTTCTATTGTCCTCATTTTAAGATGAGGAAACTGGAATGTAGTGAGACTGAGGACCCACTCCAGGATCATCTAATTAATATATGGTTGATTCAGGATTGAAAACAAAATGTAAACGTCTGACCTGGGTTGTGGTAAAGACCTTTTAGCTATGACCCTGGAAGCACAAGCAACAAAAGCAAAAATTGACAAATGGGATTACATCACACTAAAAAAGCTGCTTCTGTATAGCAAAGGAAACAATCAACATGGCAGAGAGACAACCTAGGGATTAGGAGAAAATATGTTCAAACCATACATCTGATAAGGGGCTAATAGTCAAAATAAGGATCTCAAATAACTCAATAGCAAGAAAACAACTCAATTTAAAAAAATGTGCAAAGGATCGGGGCATGGTGATGCATACTTGTAATCCCAGTACTTAGACTGAGACAGAGGATCACAGGTTCATGTCCAGCCTGAGCAACTTAGTGAGGCCCTCAATAACTTAGTGAGACCCTTTTTCAAAATAAAAAATAAAATAGGAGGTTGGGCATGGTGGTGCATGCTTGTAATCCCAGTACTTGGGAGGCTGAGACAGGAGGATCCTGGTTCGTGGCCAGCCTCAGCTACTTAGTGAGACCCTCCGCAACTTAGTGAGACCCTGTTTCAAAATAAAGAATAAAAAATAGGGTTGGGGGTGAAGCTCGGAGGTAGAATGCCCCTGGGTTCAATTCCCAGTACCACAAAAAAATAAAATAGGGCTAAGGGTGTCCCTGGGTTCAATCCTCATTACCACACACACACAAAAAAAGGATGTAAGGCCAGGTGTGGTGGCGCGCGCTTGTAATCCCAGTACTTGGGAGGAGGAGACTGGAAGATCCAGGTTCGCGGCCAGCCTCAGCTACTTAGTGAGGCCCTGCACAACTTAGTGAGACTCTGTTTCAAAATAAAGAATAAAAAATAGGGCTGGAGGTGGAGCTTGGAGGTAGAATGCCCCTGGGTTCAACCCCTGTACCACAAAAAAATAAAATAAAAAGGATGTGCAAAGGACCTAAATGAGCATTTGTCAAAAGAAGACATAAGAAGGTCAACAGGTATATGAAAAAAATGCTCAACATCTCTAATTATCAGTGAAATACAAAATCAAAACCACAATGAAGCCAGGTGTGGTGGCTCACGGTTATAATCCCAGTATTTGGGAGGCTGAGACAGGAGGATCACAAGTTTGAGGACAGCCTCAACAAGTAGTGAGACTCTCATCAACCTAGTGAGACTCTGTTTCAAAAATAAAAATAAAATAGGGCTGGGGGGGTGTAACTCAGAGGTAGAATGCCCTTGGGCTCAATCCCCAGTACTACAAAAAAAAAAAAAAAA
>PVJS01015072.1:0-13689 GCA_004027185.1 Glis glis | reverse complement strand
AATCCCCAGTACTACAAAAAAAAAAAAAAAACATGAGATATCACCTCACTCTAAAAAAAAAAAAAAGCTGCTATCAAAAGACAAGATTTAGCCAGGCGTGGTGGCGCACGCTTGTAATCCCAGTACTTTGGGAGGCGGAGACCGGAGGATCCGGGTTCGCGGCCAGCCTCAGCTCTTTCTCTCTCTCTCCCTCTCTCTATCTCCTTAGTGAGGCCCTCCGCAACTTCGTGAGATACGTTTTCAAATTAAAGTATAAAAAAATAGGGCCGGGGGCGTAGCGCGGAGGTAGACCGCCCCCGCGTTCAATCCCCGGTACTGCAAAAAAAAAAAAAAAGACAAGATTTGTCAGCAAAGATATGGAGAAGAGGGAGCCCTCATACACTGTTGGTGGGAAGGTGAATTATTATAGCCATTATGAAAAACAGTATGGAGGGTCCAGCAATTCCACTTCTGAGTATGTATCCAAATGATATGAAATGAGTGTGTTGAAGAGCTCTCTGGCACATTCATGTTAGCCAACATATGGAATCAACCTGAGTGTCCATCAGTGGATGAATGGGTAAAGACAACGAGATGTCTATACTCTATACTCTATGTCTATACTCTATGACAGGCACTATTCAGCCTTAAAAGGGTGTTTCTGTTGCATAAGAACTGGAGAAGAATCATCAGGTAATAGAAGGAAAGTGATGAAGAAGATTAGAAGCAGAAGGCCTCTTGCTAAATTTCCTTTTTGCCAACAGACACACCCGTGTGTGGTCTTGCACATGCACACATGTGTTTACACGCGTTCACACATCACTTGTTCACATACTGACTCTGAGCTCCCCTTGTACAGGGGAGTTTTATTCTATAATCATCCATGCTTCTGTTGCCCTTCATTGATATAAAAATTAAGAAGGTAAGCCGGGTGTGGTGGCACACACTTGTAATCCCATTACTTGGGAGGCTGAGACCGGAGGATCCGGGTTCATGGCCAGCCTCAGCTACTTAGTGAGTCCCTCCAAAACTTAGTGAGACCCTGTTTCAAAATAAAGAATAAAAAAAAAAATAGGGATGGGGATATAGCTCAGAGGTAGAATGCCCTGGATTCAATCCCCGGTACCGCCAAAAAAAAAAAAATTAAGAAGGCTAATTGTCTATGCCTAACTGCTTCTGTTCCCATAATTTCTCTGGTATTTTCACTCTGCTGTAACAGTTGTTCAATTACATGGGCATTACCAAGGAGCCATAAATGTAAAAGAGTAATTCGCTTTAGGTAAGATAACTCCAAAAACACTTAGATGTGAATAATCACATTCTGACAATTCCATTTCTGACAGCTTGAACCATTATTCTACCAGTATTCTTTCAAATATGATCCTCTTTTTAAATGTTTGCTTTAGTATCTGTCATCTGGAGAAAGACTAAAATACGAGCAGCAAGAGGAAGTGCAACAGCTTCGCCGGAATTTGCATCGGCTCCAAATTCTTTGCAACTCAGCTGAAAAAGAGCTTCGATATGAGCGAGAAAAGAACTTGGACTTAAAGCAACACAATAGCTTACTTCAGGAAGAAAACATTAAGGTAACTCTAATGGGCACATCCTTTATTGAAGGGTCCCAGCTGGCCCTGGGAATAAACGAATCAAGATTCCTCAGCATTATAATTCATGATAGGATCCAGGGATGGGTGGACAATGTGAACTATCTGGTAATCTCCCCCTTTAACTTTTCCTCACTAAATAAGAACAGAGCTCAGTCTTTTCTCTGCAGCTGAAAGGGTGTGTATGCTATTAATCTGTAAACGGAGAAAGTTTAAAAGTTACCCGGGTTTTTTTTTTCCAGTACTGGGGATTGAACCTGGGGCACTCTACCACTGAGGTACACCTCTAGCACTTTGTAGTGTGTGTGTGTTAATGAGGGTCAAACCCAGGTGCTTGTGCATACCACTGAGCTGTATTCCAAATCCTAGATGTATTCTTTATTATCAGTTCAAGCAAATATCAACTGTACCAACATATAATTCATGGGAGGACAAAGTTGTTCTTCCTAACACAAGAGCATCAAGAAGTTAAGGGTACATCCCCAAACATTTCGTCTTTAAATAATCTAGGTAGAACTGCCTTGAACAGATTCGCCTATACCTTTTTTTGTGTGTGTGTGGTGCTGAGAATTGAACCCAGGGGCATTTTACCTCTGAGATACACCCCCAGCCCTATTTTTTTATTTTTATTTTGAAACAGGGTCTCGCTAGGTTGCTGAGAGTCTCACTACTTGCTGAGGTTGTCCTTGAACCTGTGATCCTTCTGTCTCAGCCTCCCAAGTACAGGGATTACAGGCGTGCACCACCACGCCTGGCTCGCCTACACTTTATGAACCACATAAATGTTTAGAACGAACCATCATGCAAAGTATTACTTCCTTTTAATTATGGTTCAATTATATAAATATATATTAGAGTCTTAGTTTCTTTAAGACCCTATCTAAGGTTCTGGAATTCCACATCCAATAAATAAAAACTGAGCATCATTCATGTGCCACACTGGCCTCTTGCAGACACTGAGGGCTTAGCGGCAGGCAAAACAGACACGATCCTTATCTTCATGGTGCTGATGTCAGAAAACTCTGGTCTGTGGGTCAAATTCTGCCTGCCTCTGTAAAGAGCATTTTATTGGCATACAGCCATACCTATTTGTTTACATATCATCTATGACAGCTTTCATGACACAATAGCAGATTTGGGTAGTTGTGACAGAAACCGTGTGATCCACAAAGTCCCGAATATTTACTATGTGGTCCTATATGAGAAAGTTTTCCAAGCCAGATCTAGTAGGATAAATGGATCTTATTTGAAAAAGGATATAAACATAGACAATAAAGGTCCCTGTTTTTCTGGAGCTTACAGTCGAATAGGGGAGTTATAGAGGAAAACAAGTATTCATTTACCTCAAACTAGTTCTAGTGTTCCAGAATTATTTGAATAAACTTCTTCCCTAGCCTCACCCTTTGTGAGTTTTCTTATTTTTTAAGTTGTTTGGTACTGAGGATTGAACCTATGCATGCTAGGCACTTGCTCTACCACTGAGCTACACCCCCAGTTTCTTTAGGAATTTTAAAATAGTGAATATATTCCCTTAAGCCCTTGTAGTTCTTAATTAAATTCTAAATTTTTATCACATTTCCTCATATGACAGCCTTTTACCTTAGATCATTTTAACTGTTCAACTCTGAACATATTCAAACAATATTACATCTTAAGGTACAATGACCAGAACTACATAGATCATGATAATTGGCACCCTATACATATTTGCTGAATCAATGAATAGAGTCTTTCAGGGGTAGATCAGTGATATCTTAGTAAAAAAAGGAAGATATATTTTGCTCTGTTTGGTTCTTTTGCTTTTTGCTTTTTGTTTTTATTTTATTTTTTTGTACTAGAAATTGAACCCAGGGGCTTTCTACCTCCGCATTCTACCCCCAGTCCTTTTTTTATTTTGAAACAGAATCTCACTATTTGCTGAGGCTGTCCTCAAACCTGTGATCCTCCTGTTTCAGCCTCCCAAGTAGTAGTATTACAGGCATGTGCCACCACACCTGGCTTTGTGCAATTTTAATTTTCCCTCGTGGTACCAGGTACCCAAGCAGTGTTATATACAGTAACTTACCTTTTATTGGCAATCTGTCCACTTTACCTCTTGTAAACCTCTCCACAGGATTTTATAGAAGGGTCAGGATTTTTTTTTTTTTTTTGCGGTACTGGGGATTGAACGCAGAGGCGTTCTACCTCCGCGCTACACCCCCGGTCCTATTTTTTATACTTTATTTTGAAACCGGGTCTCACGAGGTTGCGGAGGACCTCACTAAGAAGAGAGAGAGAGAGAGAGAGACAGGGAGAGAGAGAGAGAGAGACAAAGAAAGAGCTGAGGCTGGCCGCGAACCCGGATCCTCCGGTCTCCGCCTCCCAAAGTACTGGGATTACAAGCGTGCGCCACCACGCCCGGCAGAAGGGTCAGGATTTTATAGATGTGAAAATTGTCAAAGGTAGCAAAGGCCAAGAAATTGTTTCTGTCTTCGTCTTCCACATTATACTTCTCCTCAATTTGGGGTCATTTTGGAACCTTGGCTTTGCAAACCTAGGACTCACTACTACTACTGATAATTCTTTTTTTTTTTTTTTGCGGTACCAGGGATTGAACCCAGGAGCATTATACCTCCAAGATACACCCCCAGCCCTATTTATTTATCTTTATTTTGAAACAGGGTCTCACTAAGTTGCAGAGGGCCTCACTAAGTAGCTGAGGCTGGCTGTGAACCCGGATCCTCTGGTCTCAGTCTCCCAAGTACTGGGATTACAAGAGTGCACCACCACGCCCGGCTTTACTACTACTGATAATGATAATGATGATGATAGTAATTTTTATTGCTCTTTTTCTCTTCCTCTTGCTCCTCCTCCTTCTCCGCTCCCTCCTTCCTTTCTTCCCATCAGGATCCTGTCACTTTCCCACCTCAGCACTCATCACTAATTTTGGTAGTAACTCTCTTGCTTTATATAGTTCAGTTTTGCCTTTTTTTTCAGTGCTGGGGATTGAACTCACACATGCAAGGCAAGTGCTCTACCACTGAGCTACATTCCCAGCCCCTGCCCATTTTTAAATATTTTTCAAATATAATCAGTCTTTTCACCTGTGTCTGTCTGTCATATAATCAATTTCATTTACAAATTCATCCACACTCTTGTGTATAGCCATTGTTCATTCGTTTTCTCTATGATATTCCACTGTAAAAAATGCCATAATTTATGTTGGTTTTTTTTCCTGCTTTCAGAACACTGCATGTTTCTGGCTTGGGGATAATACAGAGTGTTTTAGGCTCACAGAGCTTTGGGCAGACTGTCACTCTGCCACCACCAGCACTGAGACACTGTGTGTGCTGAGCCTTCTTCTTGCTAAAGAAGCCACCTTGGCACACACTGTTTGTGCCATTGTTGTCTTATTTTACCACTACCAGCATCACCAAAGTGGGACATGTTGGCTCTATCACTGATGATCACAGGGCCCAGAGGCCTTTAGCTTTCATGGCCTGTGGAGTCAATGAACAATATACTATGAGAGGACTCGTGCCCTCCTTATTTACAGTAGGAAGCTTAGGTTTCATAAGCTTCCCAAACCAATCTAACACACCAAATAGTCCAACACTGATTTCTTCTTTTCTTCTATTTCTTTCTTCTTTCGTATTCACTGGATTTATCTGCATCTTGCTGAGTTCTTTTCATGAGAAGGTTGTTCTTGAAATGAAAATTTCAGGTTTTCTAATAGGTGAGAGTGCCTTTTGAGAAGAAAACAACTGTTGATAGATTTGTTCCTATCAGTGAAATTTTTTATAATAGGAATTGAATCCAGAGGCATTCTACCGCCAAGCCACACTCCCAGCCCAATTTTATTTCTTATTTGGAAACAGGGTCCCACTAGGTTGCTGAGAGCCTCACTGAGTTGCCAAGGCTGGCTTTGAACCTGTGATCCTCCTGTCTTAGCCTCCCAAGTACTGGGATTACAAGCCTGAGCCACCATGCCCGGCTATCAGTGAAATTTTAAAAGCTGTACCCATCCTCCAAAGTAAAATGAGAACATAAAGGGGGAAAAATGAGAGGTTGAACTGGTTTAGATTGGCAGGGAGGAAGAAGACTTTTCACTGGAAAAATAGGCAGCTTATTAAAACTTGATATAGAATTTCTTTTTGTTGATATCTTTTGTGTGTGTGTGTGTGTGTTTGTGTGTGTGTGTGTGTGTGTGTGTGTGTGTGTGTGTGTGTGTGTTACTAGGGACTAAACCCAGGGGCATTCTACCTCTGAGCTACACCTCCAGCCCTATTTTATTTTTTATTTTTGAAACAGGCTCTTGCTAGATTGATGAGAATCTCACTATTTGCTGAGGCTGTCCTCGAACCTGTGATCCTCCTGTCTCAGCCTCCCAAGCACTGGAATTACAAGCGTGCACCACCACACCTGGCTCTTTTTGGTAATATCAAAGAGGCAAGCTTATTATAATTTTTTTCCTATTAGCTTATATAGACCCACCAATGATATGGAGGCATTTTGATCCATAACGTGTAATTGCTTCATTTTTATAGACATTCATTTCTACTCTGTTAATAAAGTATTTGATTATTTTTACGTGTCTGTTAACATTTTTGGAGATGACATTTCTCTAGTTTTGAGAACTTAAAGCAAAATTAATGCTTTACTTTCTGAGGTCTCATCAGCTGAGCATTCTGGACCCTTGAGCAGCTTTTATTCAGAGCTTTGCCCTTGCCCTTAGACAGAGTAGAAGAGCACCTTACTTCAGATATGCTCAGTTAATGGATGTAAGACTCCTTCTTGAATAATGCAATAAATTAAAAGGAGCTGATTAATGTTTCTACTTTTTAAAGAATGCTGTTTTGAATATTCACGTACATGTGCCCTAATGTCCATAAGTATTCTGTGTGTGTGTGTGTGTGCACGCATGTGTGTGTGTAGTACTGGGGATTGAATCCAGGGGCATTCTACCTCTGAGCTACACCCCAGCCCTACTTTATTTTTTATTTTGAAACAGGGTCTCACTAAGGGTTTCAGAAGGCCTTGCTCTGTTGCTGAGGCTGGCCGCAAACCTGCGATCCTCCTGTCTTGGCCTCCCAAGTACTGGAATTACAGGTGTTCCATTTCTTTAATAGTTATGAGTAATTGAGTTTTAAATGTTTTCTTCTTTTATCAGCTGTGGTGTGTTTTATTCTTCTACTATTTCATTTAAATCCTCAACATTTTACACAGGCCAGGTGTGGTGGCATGCATCTGTAGTCCCAGCTACTTGGAAGGCTGAGGCAGGAGGATTCCTTGAGCCCAGAAGTTCAAGGCTAGCCTGAGCAATATAGTGAGATCCAGTCTTTGAAAAAAAAATTTTGTTGTTTTTTGTTGGTGGTGGTGGTGGTGATGGTATGTGTGTGCGTGTGCGTGGTACTAGGGATTGAACTCAGGGGCACTCTATCTCCCAACTATATCCCCAGAACTTTTTTGTTTTGTTTTTGGAGCAGGGTCTTGTTAGTTTGCTGAGAGTTTCACTAAGTTGCTGAGGCTGTCCTCAAACCTGCAATCCTCCAGACATGTGCTACCATGCCTGGCTCAATTTGTATTTTTAAAATAATGCTTTGGTTGCATCATAGACAATAGATTAGATGGGAGTAAAAATGGAAGATCCAGCTAGATCTGGCTAAGATCCAGGCTAGAGATGATGATGTAGACTACAGTGTTGGCAAAATGACACAATCAGATTGATGCAAAGTAGTTGTGGAGGTAGAGTGGCAGAACGTGCTAAACAATGTCTCATGATGGAAAGGGAGAGTCAGGGTGACTTTCCAGTGACTGGCCTGCACAAAAAGGTTGGATGGTGTCATGATTTACTTAAATCACCAAGACTGAAAAAAACTTTGGGATATGGGCAAAAACATGGAGTTTAATCTTGGCAGTTATTGGCAGAGCATAGCATTTTGAATCACAGGAATGAACCTGGAATCACCCACTCTTTTGGCCTGGCTAATTCAATAATATATAGAGATTGTTGGGGGTAACATTAGGAGAGTCCAGAAAGGAAACCAAGAAAGAATAGCAGAGAGGTAAGTGAAAACGAGGAGAGTTTGATATCAGGTTCTAAGAGAGGCGAACTTTCTGAGATGGACAGAGTGGATGCTACCAAGAAATCATTGTACATTTGGCTTATTTTGACAATGGAGTGATCAGTTAATACCCGTGGTGAAAACACAGTATTATTCCCATTGAGGAGTAGAGGTGAAAGCCAGCTTGGAGTGGATTGAAGAAAGGATGGAAAATGTTTAGGCTGTGCAAACACAGAAACTCTTGGGAAAATTCCTTTGTCCAGATGCCCCTTGATTAAACTTTGGCAAGCCTTACGAATGCAGAACAGCTGCAGAAGGCAGTAAGCCATGTGGCGTTGGTATGCGTCAGCTCTGGGGGACTGAACTCCTTTGAAAGTTGCTTATTCTGGACCACATTCACATTCATACTGTGCTTATTTTTCTTGTTCTTATTTATTCCCCACCTCTAGATGAAAATTGAGCTAAAGCAGGCCCAACAGAAGTTACTAGATAACGCAAAGATGTACGCTACGCTCACGGCAGAGTGGAAGCACAGTCAGCAGAAAATCAAGGAGCTGGAGCTGGAAGGACTAAAGCAGGCTCAGAGCATTAAATCACAGGGTGGCCTGCAGGAGAAGCTGGCTCAGGAGAGATCAAGAGTCGCCGACGCCGAGGAGAAGGTAATCATCCTCACGCTTAATAAAGAGCACGCTGTGAACACTACTGCCAAAATCCTGACTCCTTAAGGAATTTTTAAATTAGATATGGTTCAAATCTAATAGAAGTCTAATTTTTTCCTTTACTGTGCCTATGCTTTCCTCTTTTGATTTCACCTGATCCTACAATTCCAGCAAATCTTGTTTTTTAAAGCTGCATGAACTTAAACATTTGTTTCATTAAAGCTAGAACATAAACTTAGAGAGCTGACTGAGCCCATAGGACTTTGTTTTGTATTTTCAAATTTTAAAGGATTTATTTTCCTCTCATTTGAATTCCTGTTTATATGGTTTTTATTTTGTAACATTTTAGAGGGATTTTTGTTGCAAAATGAACCATTTTGAAACATTGCCCTACATTTTAGATTGCCTAACGCCAGGTGGCAGTAGTATATAGCAGTTGCAGGTTTTGATGTGCAGCTTGGTCAGATCTTAAATAAATAATCATCAAATCATCTACATGTAAAGAAACATCAAAAAGAAGAATGACAGCAACAACCTGAATTAAACTAAAAAATCTAATGTTGAATTTAAGAAACCAACACAAAAGAGTTCATACTGTATGGTTTTGTCTATGTGAAGTTCAAGAATAGATACAACAGCTGGGGATGTAGCTCAGTGGTAGAGCACATGTCTAGCATGCGTGAGACATGGGTTCAATCCCCAGTACTGCAAAACAAGAATTAGATGAGCACCACGCCTGTAATCCCAGTACTTGGGAAGCTAACAAGAGGATGGCAGGTTCAAGACCAGCCTCAGCAATTTAGTAAGATTCTCAGCAACCTAGAAAGACCCTGTTTCAATAATAATAATAATAATAATAATAATAATAATAATAAAATCAGGCTGGGGGTGTAGCACAGAGGTAGAATGCCCCTTGGTTCAATCCCCAGTAACACACACACACACACACACACACACACACACACACACACACAAGAATAGATGAAACTAAGCTACAGAGATGGGATAGTGGTTATCTTTATGAGGGGTATTGAGGGAATCTTGAGCTGGGTGAGGTGGTGCACTTTTATAATCCCAGTACTTGGGAGGCTCAGACAGGAGGAGTTCAGGTTTGAGACCAGCCTCAGCAATTTAGTGAAAGCCTCAGCAAGTTATCAAGACCCTGTTTCAGAATAAAAAAATAAATAAAATTGGGCTGGGGGTGTAGCTCAGAGGTAGAACACCCCTGGGTTCAATCCCCAGCACCACCAAAAAAAAAAAGTGAGGAATCTTCTGCTATGCTAAAAATATTCTATGTCTTGATCTGGGAAGTAGTTATACAAATAAAACTTCAATGAGTATGCTTAAGCTATGTATGTTATTTACTATATATGTATATGTTGTAAAGCA
The DNA here is from genome assembly GCA_004027185.1 of Glis glis. Lineage (NCBI taxonomy): Eukaryota > Metazoa > Chordata > Mammalia > Rodentia > Gliridae > Glis > Glis glis. The sequence continues at coordinate 4,014 of PVJS01015072.1, read as the reverse complement.
ACATAAATGTTATTACTTCATCAAAAGTAACTGGTAAAAATGATAAATATTTGTAAAATTTTAAAATTAGTACTAAATATCGGTGAGAATTTGGTGCAATAAGAACTCTCGCCAGGCATAGTGACGCACATTTGTAATCCTAGTACTTGGGAGGTTGAAACAGAAGGATCACAGGTTCAAGGACAGCCTCAGCAAGTAGTGAGACTCTCAGCAACTTACTGAGACCCTGTTTCAAAATAAAAATAAATGCCAGGAATGGTGGCACACACTTGTAATCCCAGTACTTGGGAAGCTGAGACAGGAGGATCGCAGGTTTGAGGGCAGCCTCAGCATAACTCTCATCAACCTAGTGAGACCCTGTTTCAAAATAAAAATAAAAATAAAAATAGGACTGGGGTGTAGCTCAGAGGTAGAATGCCCTGGGTTCAATCCTCAGTACCACAAGAAAATTAAAAATAAAAATAAAATAGGGCTGGGGGGTGTAGCTCAGAGGTAGAATGCCCCTGAGTTCAATCCCCGGTACCACACACACACAAAAAAAGAACTCATATATACTGACTTTAGTTGGAAGAGTAAATTAGTATACATGTTTTGGAAAAGCAATTTGGCATTATCTAGCCATGTTGAAAATGTATATATTGTACAATCTAACACTTCTACTACTAGGCATAATCACTAGAAAAACTATTATACAGCACATATGTATCAGGAGACAGGAATACAATCATGTTCACAGTAATATCGTTCTCAATAGAAAAGTCGAAATGACCCAAATGTCCACCGACACAGATGGAATAGAGAAATTGTACATTTACACAATAGCAACCAATAGTGAAAATGAACGAACTATAGGTGTATGCAGTATATATGTAAAAGTATATATACATACTTTTTTTTGGTGGTGGTGGTACTGGGAATTGAACTCTGGGTATTCTACCCCTGAGCTACACCCCTAGCCCTATTTATTTTATTTATTTATTTTGGTGCTGGGGATTGAACCCAGGGGCATTCTACTTCTGAGCTACACCCCCAGCCCTATTTCTCCTTCTTTTTTTTTTTTTTTTTTGGACTGGGGATTGAACCCAGGGGTGTTCTACCTCTGAGCTACATTCCTAGCCCTATTTTATTTTTTTATCTTGAAATAGGGTCTTGCTAGGTTGCTGACAGTCTCAATAAGTTGCTAAGGCTGGCTGGGAATCTGTGATCCTCCTGTCTCAGCCTCACAAGTACTGGGATTATAGGTGTGTGCCACCATGCCCAAAGTATTTTTTATTTTTGAGACAGAGTCTCACTAAGTTGCAGAGGGCTTCACTAAGTTGCTGAAGCTGGCTGTGAACCTGAAATCCTCCTGTTTTAGCCTCCCAAATACTGGGATTACTGGTATACACCACCATGTCCAGCTAGGACTGAATATTTTTAAAGCTACCAAAACCAGTTTGATACCATTGATTAAGAAGGACAAAATAAGCCGAGTGTGGTGGTGCAAGCTTGTAATCCCAGTACTTGGGAGGCTGAGACTGGAGGATCCGGGTTCGCAGCCAGCCTCAGCTATTTAGTGAGGCCCTCCACAACTTAGTGAGACCCTGTTTCAAAATAAAGAATAAAAAATAGGACTGGGGGTGTAGCCCAGAGGTAGAATGCCCCTGGGTTCAATCTCCAGTACTGCAAAAAAATAAATAAAATAAAAAGACAAAATAGTGCAAATAAAAATGGTTATGTAGAGATATATATTATTAAAAAGAAAAAGCAAGCCAGGCAGTGGTACATGCCTATAATCTCAGCAAGTTTGAGGGCAGCCTGGACAACATAGCAAGATCCCATCTCAAAAAGAAAAGAAAGAAAGAAAGAAAGAAAGAAAGAAAGAAAGAAAGAAAGAAAGGAAGGAAGGAAGGAAGGAAGGAAGGAAGGAAGGAAGGAAGGAAGGAAAGAAAGAAAGAGAAAGAAGAAAGAAAGAGGGAGGGAGGGAGGGAGGGAGGAAGGAAGGAAGGAAGGAAGGAAGGAAGGAAGGAAGGAAGGAAGGGAGGAAGGAAAAAAGCAAGGGAATTATTAACACAAAATTCAGAATATTAGTTTTTCTGTGATGGGGAGAGAAGTTATCAAAAAAGGTCACAGAGTGGACTTGAAAAGTATTGGAAATGTTCTTCTATTAAACTGAGTGGCAGGTTCACAAGGTTGGCATGTCTTCTTGACAGCCAGTAGGGTGATGCTTCTGTCTGTGGGATTAAGACTTAGTATCTTTAATTAAGAATTCTTGGGCCAGGTATGGTGGTACACACCTCTAATCCCAGCTACTCAGGAGGTTGGGGCAGGAGAATCACAATTTCGAGGCCAACTTGGGCAACTTAGTGAGACCCTGTCTCAAAGTAAAATTTAAAAAGGGCTGCTGGGATTGGTGGCGCATGCCTGTAATCCCAGTACTTGGGAGGCTAAGACAGGAGGATCGCAAGTTCAAGGACAGCCTCGGCAAGTAGTGAGACTCTCATCAACCTAGCGAGACCTTGTTTCCAACCAAAAAATAAAATGGCTGAGATGTAGCCCAGAGGTAGAATACCTCTGGGTTCCATCCCCAGTACCACACAAAAAAGGGGGGCTGGAGATGCAGCTAGGTGGTAGAGCATGTGCCTAGCATGCATGAGATCCTGGGTTCAATCCTCAGAACTGATTCTTGGGCTGGGGGTTTAGTTCAGTGGTAGAGCACTTATCAGAGCTTGAACAAGGCTGAGTTCAGTCATCAGCACCACAGAGGGTGGGGGCGGGGTAGAAGATGAATTCTCCTTAGGTAGAACTAAAAAGGAGCAGCTCGGAGGAACTTGAGCTGGCCTCAGGTGCCTCTGCATGGCCACTGCCCTTAAGTCATTCTGCATCTTCACGTCTCCTGTGCTGCGTGGGCTCCACGAGGACCAAGGTCCCAGAGTGTGGAACTGAGGCTGGAAGCCCTGCTTTTAGAAAAAGGGTTGCCATCCACTGGGTCCACTGAATGATTATGAGGAATGAGGTGCCAACCCATTGTAAAGATTACTTATTGGAGCCAGGCGTGGTGGTGCACGCTTGTAATCCCAGTACTTGGGAGGCTGAGACAGGAGGATCTGGGTTCGCGGTCAGCCTCAGCTACTTAGTGAGGCCCTCTGTAACTTAGTGAGACCCTGTTTCAAAATAAAGAATAAAAAATAGGGCTGGGGGTGTAGCCCGGAGGTAGAATGTCCCTGGGTTCAATCCCCCGTACTGAAAAAAAAAGATTACTTATTGGTCAGGAATACATTAAAGGGAGAATGGCTATCCTGCTAAAATCTACTCATTCAACAAATATTTATGGAGTGCCTACTATGCACCAGTCATGATTTAAGGTGACACAAAGGTTTTATAAAAGAAGCAAATTTAAAAAGAAACTTGAAGGAGCCGGGCATGGTGGCACATGCTTGTAATCCCAGTACTTGGGAGACTGAGATGGGAGGATCACAGATTTGAAGCCAGCCTCAGCAACTTAGTGAGGTCCTCCACAACTTAGTGAGACCCTGTTTCAAAATAAAGAATAAAATAGGGTTGGGGGTGTAACTCAGAGGTAGAATGCCCCTGGGTTCAATCTCCAGTGCCACAAAAAAAAAAGAAACTTGAATAGCAGAAACATGGGGTTTTTTCATTTTGTCTGTGTTTTGAGGGGTTTTTGTTGTTTTTTGTGTTTGTTTGTTTGTTTGTTTTGTTTTGGTACTGGGAATTGGACCCAGGGGCATTCTGCCTCTAAGCTACACTTCCAGCCCTATCTTATTATTTTTTTTTAAATAGGGTCTCGCTAAGTAGCTGAGGGTGTCATTAAGTTGCTGAGGCTGGCCTAGAATCTGTGATCCTCCTGTCTCAGCTTCCCAAGTACTGGGATTACAGGTGCACGCCACTACACCTGGCCCCAGCCCTTTTTAAATTTTTTATTTCAGGTGGGCATGATGGCACACGCCTGTTAGCCCAGTGCTTGGGAGGCTGAGATAGGAAGATAGCAAGTTTGAGGACAACTTCAGCAAGTAG
>PVJS01015071.1:6912-39513 GCA_004027185.1 Glis glis | reverse complement strand
GAAACCGGGTCTCACGAAGTTGTGGAGGGCCTCACTAGGTAGAGAGAGAGAGAGAGACAGGGGGAGGGGGAGGGAGAGAGAGAGAGAGAGAGAGAGAGAGGTGAGGCTGGCCACGAACCTGGATCCTCCAGTCTCCACCTCCCAAAGTACTGGGATTACAAGCGTGCACCACCACACCCGGCGCAATAGCCACTTTTAAAAAAATTATCTAAATATGTCTATGGCTAGTTCTGGAGGCCACTTCCTCCCTGGAATAACTGTAAAGCAATCATTCTAAAAAAATCAAGATGAACATCCCTCCACTAGAGACTAAAACAGGTAGGAATATACAACCAAAAGACAGTGCAGACAAACAAAATCGTTTGGCATGGGTTTTGACAATTTAAGAACAAAAATCCAAGTACAGCTGAAGAGAAAGCCGAAGAGAAAAGCAATTTTGTGAGAATCTCTCAAATCTCCAGAATGAGCCCAAATGCTGCCTAATGCTTCCTTCACAGAGAAGCAAATGGGCTTCTCATGTCGCATGCCAAAGGAGTCCTCATTTTCACTGCAGGCCTGGGACACTTCACTCTTGTGGGCTCTTCATTGTTTTTAGAACTCAGGCTCCAGCTGCCCAGGCATTTCGGTCTGCTTGCTCCAGCTCCACTCTTGTTTTCCCGGCTCCTCCTCATCACCTACATTGCCATCTCCCTGCTTACAAACCATTGTGTCACACAGCAGAGACCATGGGTTGGACAGTCTGAGCTCCAAAATCAGAGGAATGTTTCCGCATGACCACCCGAGGTAAGAACACCTATGTTTGCCAAAGGCAAGTAGAGACCCAAGAGCAGTCAGGGAAAAATACTAAGAGTTTGGAACCTGAAGAAGTCCCTTGCTGAAGGACAAACTCCTGCATGCTGACAGAAGAGACCAAGTTCTGTTTCTCTCTGGCCATCAGGGAAACTGCGGGCAGGGAGGCTGGAGGCCACTGGTGGAATAGCTCTGAGGCTGGCAGGGAAGTTGTGAGGAGTGCAGTGCGCACAGACTGCAGCACTGGCTAAGCTGGCCAGAGCCACGGCCCTCTGGTCCAGGCCTGCCTCTCGGGCAGCCTGTGGGGCAGGGCAGGATAGAGACAAAGAAAGTCTGTCCCTACTGTAGAGATTGGGGGTTGGGGGGCCCCAGCCTGAGTGCTCCCTACTGAGTGGCCAACATAGGTCTCATATGAAACCGTCCATGCCACCATTCCCCCCAGGAGGACGAGCAAGCACACCAGCCTTCTCAGACCCACTCATTGCAGGCAGAGATGCTGACAGCAGCACCGCCATCGCCGGCAGGTGTGAGCAGTTAGAGGTGCCTGCCTTCCCAATTGCCACGTGTCCACCTGATTTGGCAAATCCCACTTTAACCCTCCTCGTCCCCAGTGTATCTCGCTCACAGAAGAAATGAGTTAACTCTCATGGAGTTTGTGCCACGCTGGTAGTTGGGGGAAGGGAGGGCTTACGGGAGGCAGAAGGTAGAAACCTTTTGACCAAAACATATTTTTGTTAATAATTTCTCAGACTAAAAGCTCAAAACAAAGTAGGTAGCAAAGAGAGACTGTGGTTACGGGTCATTTTTCAGGTATCCCTGACGTTTTAGGTAAAGAGCAACTCGCAAAACTCGTCCTGATTGACAGTAAACGTGTTCACCTGTCAACTAGGGAAGGAAAAACAAAAAAGATAAGCGAGGGGCGTCTGGTCTGCTCCCGCCACCCTGTCCCCGCCCCGCCCCAGCAGTCCAGGTGGAGCCCCAGCAAGTGAGGCCATGCACTTGTCAGCTCGTGGGGCCCGCAGGGCCGGGTCGGGGGCGCCGGCCGCCTGCGGGGCACGCCCTCCACCTACCTCGAACATGGGAGAGGCGCCCTTGCTCGGCAGTGTGCAGCCCAGGAGCTCGGCGAGAAACTTTGCCATATACGAGCAGGGAGGCAGGTCCTCTCTCCCGCCGCGCCGGTGCTGTCCTCCGCCCGCGGCCAGGTCCTCAGGTCCTGCCTCGGGCGGGCGGGCCGGCGGGGCGGCGGCCCGGGACGCGGGCGGGCGGGCGCGGAGATCGCGCCGGGGTCGGCCCGCGCGGTGCAGGGCGCCAGGCGCGCAGCCGGGATGCGCCGAGCCCGGTGCGCTAGCCTTTCCCGCGGGATGTCCCCATCAGCATGGCGAAGGCGGGACGGGCGGGCGAGGGCGGCCGCGGGCACGGCGCCGCGGCGCAGGACGCTCTGGCGACACCGCTCGGCCGCAGCCGCGCCTGAGCTCCGCGGGAGAGCGGGAGAGAGGCGGAGGGCCGGCGCGGAGCCGTCCCCGCGACCCGCTGCCCCACTTGCCCTGCTTTGCCGGCCGAGGTGCAAAGGCGCTGCCGCCCGCGAGCCGCAGACCCGGCCGCGACCGCCGCCCGGCGCAGCTGCCCACCGCGGCTCCCCCGCCGCCGGCGCCAACCCCACCCTTCCTGGGAGGGCGAAGGCTGCCAGGGCCGGGGGAGGAACTCCCATCCCTCCCGCGCCAACCCGTGCCACCGCGCGGGCCGGGCACAGGTGAGGGTAAGGTCCTGGGCAGGGATGCTCCACCGGCGCCATTCCCGCCGGCCTCGGGTGCCAAGAGGACCAAGTACAGGCGTGGCCAGGCGGCGGCGGATCCAGACAGGTGTGGCCCGCTTTTCTTTCCACACCTGTAAGGCTTGTCTTTAAATAGGGAAGAGAGCCTCAGAACACAGGGTCTGTGTTATGTATTTATTTTGCATCCTTACAGCTGTAGCCTCTCAAGCTTAGTGTGCGTAAGAACAGCATGTGGGGCTTGTTTAAAATGAGCAGCCCTGAGCCCACCTCTGCTTCCCTCTCGAGGTCCGGTTTTGTGATTGTTTTTTTTTTTTTTTTTTTTTTTTGGCATCCCAGGAGATTCCCATGAAGGTAGTGCCCAGGTTGTACTTTGAGAAACAGTGTCCTACCATGTCCAACTCAGGAGCCAGCACTTGTGAGAACTGTAAAAGCACTAGATTCAGTGCCAGGACCCTGGAGAAAGCTCGGTCAAATCATCTAATTTTATACACAAGGAAACAGAACTAGAAAAGTCTAATTACTCCATCAAGCCCTACTGTGTTAGTGACACTCGGCACAGAGCAGGCGCTCTGTAAGTGCTTGTTGGACTGAATGAACAGAAGATGATGGGTGGCAGGATGGAAGGTGATGAATAGCTGGGTCCAGGTTTCTTGATTCTCCTTCCACAATTCCAGCTGGTGCCGCAAACAACACTGGATTTATGGGAATAAAAGGAAAAGGAAAGGTGTTTAAATTCGTTGGACTATATCGTCTCGGTGCTTCTCAACCTTTTTCAGTCAAATATCTTTTGCAATAGATTACCAAGAGCATAAAGTTTATTCTAAATCTCTGTTTTTTTCCTTTTCATTCTAGCCTGTGAAATATTCAGGTTTGTCATAAAAGATCTACCCCATGAGTAAAATGAATGCTCCAAGTATTCTCTCTTTATCCTGTGATTTTCAGAACCCCTGGCCTCAGCAACAAAATGTAGACGTGACAACCAGTACATCCTGAGGGCGAATCCTAAAGAGATGAGCAAAAGGAATTAGTATGTAATGAAAACCTACTGATGTGTCAGGCACTGTGTCACAGGGGTAAACATGGGCTCTGGGGTGGACAGCTGGATTTAAATCCCACTTCTGATATTGCTATGGGTTGAATGTGTTTGCCCCTCCAAAGTTTATGTTGAAACATAATCCATAATGCAATAGTATTGAGAAATGTGGCCTTCAGGAGGTGACGGAGTTGAGAGGGCTCTGTCCTCATATTGGGATTATGTGCCCTCTGTAACAGAGCTTGATGGAGGGAGCTCGCCCCGCTAGCCCTTGTCCTCTGCCCTGTGAAGACTTGTTTCTCAGCATTCAAGATGCTAGCTTGGAAGCAGAAAGCAGTTCCTTGACCATGGACTTCCCAGCCTCCCAAATTGAGAGAAACTAATTTCTGTTCTTTATAAATTACCCAGTCTGTGGTGTTCTATTATAGCAGCACAAAAGAGACTAAGACAGATACCTAGTAGCTATGATACTTCAGGAAAATGACTTTACTTCTCTGGGCTTCAGTTTCCTCATCTACAAAATGGCATAATAACAAAGATTCCTATCACACGTGGTTTGTATAAGCTTTCTATTGCTGACATAACAAATTACCACAATTTAACAGAATAAAACAACACCCATTTATCATCTCATAGTTCTGTATTTTAGAAGTCTGGGTGGGCTCAACTGAGTTCTCTGCTTAGGGTCTCAAAAGGCCAAAGCAAAGATGCCAACCAAACTGGGCTTTTATCTGTGGATTCTGAGAAGAATCCACATCCAGACTCATCCAGCTTGTTGGCAGAGTCCAGTTCCTTGCAGCTGTAAGTTTGAGATCCTTGTTTCCTTGCTGGCTGTCAACCAGGAGCCCACTCTCTGCTCCTAGAGGTCACCTGATCCTTCTTCTCCTGTGGCCTCCTCCATCTTCTAAGGAGCAACCCCACCGAGTCTTTCTCCTGCTTCAGAGCTCTCTGACTTCCTCTTTGCCAATAGCCAGAGAAAACACTTTGCTTTTAAAGGGCTGATATGATTATATTAGGCCCACCTAAATACTCTTTTCATCTTAAGGTCAACTGATTAGTCACCTTAATTACATTGCTAAGGTGCCTTTTTCCACATAATGTAACAAAATCACAGAAGCAATGCCAGGGGTGAAGATCATGAGAGCTATTTAGACTCCTGCTCACCACACGAATATTTTGAATAAGTAAAGGTATGTATTTAATACACTTAAAACTGTTTTATTTTGTAGTACTTATAAAAAGAACTCAATAAAGGCTAGCTATTACTTTTTCTACACAAAGAACTTCATTTGATTGTCACTACAACTATGTATTATTTTCTTTTATTTATTTATTTATGGCACTGGAGATTGAACCCAGGGGCGTTCTACCTCTGAGCTACACCCCTGCCCTATTTTTTTATTTTGAAAACAAGGTCTCGCTAAGTTGCTGAGAGGTTCGCTAAGTTTCTGAGGCTGGCCTCAAACATGTGATCCTCCTGTCTCAGCCTCCCAAGTACTGGGATTACCAGCATGCACTGCCAGGCCTGGAAAACTGTATTATTTTAAAGGTGAGAAACTGAAAATCAAAAATATTTTGCCCAAGACCACACAACAGATTAATGGCTGAGTGAGGTATCAAACCTAAGACAGCAGGAATCATGACACTTTTGCTATTCCTAGGTATTACATCACTGAAAGCCAGGAGATGGGACAAAGGACAGATAATGATCCTTTGGGGAAGTGGGACTGGAGAAGGAAGGTGGCAATAATGAGGAAAAGAAGAAATATTCCCAGATAGTCACTTGCCTTACATGAATAATGTATGGCTTAGATGCAAGGACGGCTGCATGAAATGCTAATTGAAATAACAGACCTTTAACTGAATCTGGTGATGTTTACTGAGCAAAAGCATTTTTGTGAGATGACATCCATCTTTGTGTGTGTGGCGGGGAGTACTAGGGATTGAACCCAGGAACCCAGGGGCATTCTATCTCGGAGCTACAACCCAACCCTATGTTATTTTTTAAATTTTGAAACAAGGTCTCACTAGGTTGCCAAAGGCCTCACCGAGTTGCTGAGGCTAGTTCCAAACCTGCAATCCTCCTGTCTCAGCCTCCCAAGTACTGGGATTACAGACATGTGCCACCATGCCTGGTGAGATGCTATTCATCTTAAGAGGCTATACATTCATTTATGACCTGGACTCATTCCTTGGATGAGGTTTTCCTCCTCTGTGACATCTTGCATCTTGTATTATCATGAGGAAATCAACATGTCTAAAAGGCAACCACCCACTGACCCTGCCTAGACCGCGAAAGCACTGACCAGACCTTCTCCAGGGCATGCCCGGCCTGAATCGCTACTGTGTCTATTTCCTACTGTCACTGGTAGAGCAAGGACAGAGACCCAGGACAAAAAGCAAAGCAAAGAAGGAGAAGAAAGCAAACAAATAATCGTATTGTCGCTAGTCCTCCCCCACTTAGAACTTTGACTGCAGTATCATGCATTAGAAAGGTTCATATTCCTTGACCCAGTATTTCCATTTCTAGAATTTATCCTGAGAAAAGAATCAGAGAGTCACTCAAAGATGATTGCATGTAAAGGTGCTTCATGTCCATAGGAGCAAATGAGCATCTTTTTCTACAGACACAGTACCCACCATGTTAAAAGAACAGGCCAGAGTCAGGCTGCCTGGGTTTAAATTCTCGCTTTGAGCCGGGCAAGGTGGTGCACGCTTGTAATCCCAGTACTTGGGAGGCTGAGACAGGAGGATCGCAGTTTCGTGGCCAGCCTCAGCTACTTAGTGATGTCCTCTGTAACTTAGTGAGACCCTGTTTCAAAACAAAGAATAAAAAAATAGGGCTGGAAGTGTACCTCGGAGGTAGAATGCCCCTGGGTTCAATCCCTAGTACCGCAAAAAAAAAAAAAATTCTCACTTTGACCATTACCACCTGAGTGATCTCAGGCAAGTCTCTTCAATTCCCTAAGCCTCCATCTCTTCAACTGGAAAATAGGGATACTAATAATACCAACCTCATAAGAATTTAGTTAATACTATTACATCGTACTAATTTATAGGATTTATTATATGCATATAATTCATATAATTATTATGCTAATACTAATAAAGTACTTGGTCCATAGTAATAGTAATGTTATCTACAAGAAGGGTTATGATAAACGACATATCCTCAGCTCCAGGCTCAGAGCCTGGTGCACAATAGTTAATAACAACTGATAATTAATGGATTACTGAACAAACAAATGTACAAAGATAATTGTCACAGCACTATAAAGCCAACATGCATAAGCCACTGAGCATCCAACAACAGGAGATTGGCTTAATATATGATGGTTCATATAGTTACGAGTATGTTGTTTTAATATTTAATGACCCAGAAAATGTCACTATATAGTATCAGTAGGGTACAGCATACAGTATATGGAGTATATCTTAAACTTGTAAAATGTTGACCTGTATATGCATACATGGGGAGATGGAAGAAAACATAACAAAAGGTGATACAAGTTCTCTCTGGAGGATGGAATTATGGATTCTTTTATTTGTTCTTTATATACCTGAATTTTCTAGATTTCCTGCAGTGAACCTGAGCACAATACCAATTCATATACTTTTTATGATCCTACAATTAATAACCTGGACATTTTTTAAAGTTATTGAGTTAAACTTAATTGATTTAAGATCTTATCACTTAATAAAAATACTTAGAATGGACCCATTAACACAACTAAATCTACTGCACCGACACTGTCCTGAAGGAATCTCTGGTGTTTGTGAAAAGGTTGTACCAAATGTCATTCAGAATTTGATGTTAAAGACACCTGCCTTTGCTGTAAGCATTTACAGTCCAGTTATTGAGAGCAGCCATAATCCTGGGATGGCAAAGTCTTAAGTGGCAAATATAATTTTTAATATAATTTTATTGGTGCATTGTTATCATACATCATAATGAAGTTCAGAGCAATAGACACATACATGCACAGAGATAGCATTTGGTAAGCTTCCCCCAGATCCCACCCCAATCCCTCCTCTTCCCCATACATGATATTGAGAGTGTCATTGATAATTTCATTTTACAAGTTTAAGATATATTCCATATACTATATGCTATACCTTACTGATACTATATAATGACATTTTATGGGTCATTAAACATTAAAACAACATACATAATATCAATTGAAGTGTTTCCTTTTAAAAACCTATCCATTTTCTCTTCTCATATAGTTTAGAAGGGAATGTAGAAGTTACAGAATAAACCTCTGTAAATTATCATTTTCCCAGAATGAGTAATCCTTGATCACGTGCGCCTGCCACACCATAAAGAACCCTGTCTTCCTGCCTTCTGTACCTGCTTCCCCTGTGCTCTCAGAGCGACAGCACCATTGCGGTGCTGTCAACTCTGTGCTTCAGTATGGTCAGGAATAGAGCAGTCTGATTAAGCAACTATTCTGACTAATTACCATCTATGCAACACATGAATTATCACTTTTCAAAAAAATTAGGCTGTCATAAATTGCAATTAACACTGAAACTCCACTGAAGGTTTTGTAATTCGCTGATGATTCAGAAGGCACCTTAGTGTTTCTCAGGGTGTCAGGTTCACCAGCAGAAAAATCATTAATCCAATAGGACGGATGAGGGGAGACACTGATTAATAGGAATTTCCAGTTGAGAGAAATGCAAGCGAGTCAGGTTTTGCCATGTTTACAAGGCTGAATGAATGCCTATTGAGCTCTTTAAGCACCTCCTGAGAAAGGCACTCTATTTGTCTGAGATGTTATAATTATTATTCCACAGGAATACAATAGTAACATTCTATTTTACAACAAAGAAAATTAAATTACAAGTTATCCTACAACCCTCCCTCCTCTCCTCCCAGCTAAGATCCCACACCGTATAGCGTTACAATGGCGCCAATTACATCTTTTCATGCGCGGTATGTTTCTTTCGATGTTGATGATCTGAATGGATTTCATACCAAATAACAGCTACTGGCAGCAATCAAAACAATTTGGAAGAAAATAGTTTCATCTTCTGTGTTCAAGAAATGCTATTGATTTAAACTTAATATTTGCTTCATTTCTTTCTTGGCACAATACGTGAGTGTGTGGATTCTGTCTGGGCCCCCATTCTGCCTTGCCAAGAAGGTGGTTGGGTGGCAAAGCCTAGGATACATATTCAGCCTTTCCCATCACTAGTTGCTAGATACTGATTTCCATCAAAGAAAGTGTTCTTAAGATCATTTAGTTCCACCCACCACTGTATGCGCGCGCACACGCTTTACAGGTGAAGAATCACAGGCACAGAGAGGTTAAGATTCTTGCCCAAGTTTACACAGCTACCTTATTGGTAGCTCTGGGTCCAAATTCAAATCTTGTGATGGCCCATTCTCTTTCCATTGAGTCACTGCTTCAATGTGTAAAACTTCACACTCTGTAAATTGTGCCAGGACCGAGATTTTTGCCTGAAAAATAGCACTTTTCTTTGAGATTTTGCCTGGAAAATAGCACTTTCCTTTGAGCTAGGTGTAAAAAAAAATTAAGAAAGGAAAGACAGAAAGAGGAAGGAAGAGAGGGAACAGTAGTTCAGTGTTGTGTTCTAGAGGCGCCTCTCCCACATCACGGCTAAGCTCACTCCCCCATACAGCAATGCAGGGCCGTGGCACAGTGAGCTGCCGAGGTTTATTTATTTGAAAAGCTGTGATGGGAAGAATCTTTGCAGGACATCTTTTTCTCCTTTGCAGGATATCTCTTTTTCTTCTTTGCAGGATACCTTGAAGCTGATGGCCAGAGCCTCTTAATGAGCAAAGAGATACACTTGACCTCCTGGTCCTGCCCTGGCTGTCCTCAGTGGCGAGGAGACGTTCACTAATGTGAAGGAGGTTCAAGGTTCAGGTCAATATAATTGGTTGCTGGTCAGCTCCAAAGGAAGTTAGGTTGTTTATGGAATGAAGCCCTTCACTGTGAAGCCAATCATTTTCTAATCCAATCCCAGAGGGAAATTGTATTATGATTCACAAGACAGAAACAGCCTGGAGAAATTGAATCAACAAATGGAAGAGTTGCAATATTATAAATGTGATAAGAGACTAAGAGAATAAGCTACTCCTTCCTTCCCCTGTTTGAGGCTTAAGAGTCATTATAGCCAGGCGTGGTAGCACACACCTGTAATCCCAGTACATGGAAGGCTGAGACAGGAGGATCGCAGGTTTGAAGCCAGCCTCAGCAACTTAGCAAGGCTCTCAGCAACTTAGTGAGACCCTGTTTCTAACATTAAAAAAAAAAATGGGGCTGGTGTATAACTTGAAGGTAGAACACCCCTGGGTTCAATCCCCAGCACCACACACACACACGTCATTACGCTGTGGCAAAAGGTCTGGTTCCCCACGGTGGCAGTGGAGTTGCCTGGTCAACACAGATGAGGAGGAAGAGACTGGCATCACATCACAACAAAACCCACCAAGAATCAAGGCCACGTCACAGCCTCAGGAACCATAGCTCAAGAGCCGAGGGCCAAAACTCACTTGGGAAATTAGTAAAACAAGCCCTTGGAGCCAAATGCACCAGGAGCATGAGCAAGCAGGATAGGAGCTGACATCAGGGAAAAGAGCCTCAGAGCAGGACCATGGCACTGCCAGGTGAGCAGAGGAGCAGAGCAGAGGAGCAGCGGCTCTAACACACAGCTTTGGCAGGGCTAGTGCTGAACACGTGAGCCGGCCAAAGATCACCAGAAGGGTTCTGCAGTAAGTTCCATTTCTGTGTACATTTCACAGCTGCGCACTTCCCTTTCGACTGGCCTGCCATCCTGACTAGTGTGGCCTACATCTGTGAGAGTCCACATGAAAGATACCTGGGCCCAGTGAGTGGGCAGGCTCTCAGCTCTGGCCAGGCCCACCCCATCTCCCTGAGGGCCGGGTCAGTCCTAACTACACAGGTCCAGATCTGCTCTGCAATAGATATGCAGTAAGGACAAAGAGTTCTGGACAAGATCTCCCCTAGGGCTCCACCAGTCTCACAACCAATACAGTTCAAATAGGACTCAAAGGCAGATCAAACCTAAACACCTTGGGGGTGCAGGATTGAGGGCAAGGCTAACTCTCTCCATAGCTTGAAAGGCAGGGATGGTTCCTACCCAACCACACACCTCCAGGAATTCTAGAACAGCCACATATTTAAACTAAAGCTTAAAAAAAATACGGTTTTGCCGGGCGTGGTGGCGCACGCTTGTAATCCCAGTACTTTGGGAGGTGGAGACTGGAGGATCCTGGTTCGCGGCCAACCTCAGCGCTCTCGCTCTCTCCCTGTCTCTCTCTCTCTCTCTCTCTCTCTCTCTCTCTCTCTCTCTCTCTCCCTCTCTCTCAGTGAGGCCCTCCGCAACTTCGTGAGACCCGGCTTCAAAATAAAGTATAAAAATAGGGCCGGGGGTGTAGCGCGGAGGTAGAACGCCCCTGGGTTCAATCCCCAGTACCGCAAAAAAAAAAAAAAAATAGTTTCTATTTTCTTTGTTCCTTTCCCTACCAGCCCTGACCTCCCAATTCTCCATCAGCAAACCAGTGTTTCAGACAACACCTTGCAGAACCAAACGACAAGGGTGGTGATCTAGAATCCACACTCTCCTTTTTCTCCATCCTTCATTTCTATGGTAATAAGAACACTAACAATAGCCAAAAAGTTGCTATCTATGTGAGAGGCACCGTGCTAAGCACTTTACATATATTATATTATGCATTATTGCATTTAATCATTTCATCAACTCTTTCAGGTATTACTATCATAATCACAACCTTACAACCAAGGAAAATATAGCCCAGCGATGTTACTACCTTCCCCAGGTAACACAGCTATAGAGCAATGGAGCCCAGCTTTCTTATACCACATCCCAGCAGCAAAGGATTGGGCTTCCTCGGCCTCACCCTGTAGGAAGAAAGGAATGTGAAATGAGTTTAAAGAAGCAGCTGTTTTTAATTATACATTGTCTATGCAAAACAATGCACATTTTGCCAACAGGATAAAAATGAGCAGAAATAAAGAATTTTGACCCCTACACCCTGGAGCATGCACCAGAGAATATTTCTATTAGTCACCCTCTACCCAACACTTGCTTGCAGAACAATGTTTAGGGAGTCCCAACGCTGTTTCCAGACAACTGTCTTATAAATTAAAGAGCTTTACAAATTCTGCTGCCAAATTTCTGTAACTTCAGGGGGATTTTAAGAACTCCATTGGATTGGCTCAACTTATTTTCATCGCTTTAAGAGCTTCCATTTCCCCCATGTCAATTATCTTTGAAAAAAATGACACAAGGGTTTTAAGTCAAAGACCCAACACTCAAATAACACCAGCCCTACAATGTGTTATAAGCTACAAGAACAGGCTCATCGATGGTCACAAGATTTTTCTTGAAGGAGGAAAAAAGTAGAAGTCACATCCCTCAGAAAAACAGCACTGGGATTCAGCCTGGGAAAAACTGTCAAATGTCCATGGTCTCATCTGCACCCCCTGGGAATGCTTGCTGCTTAATACTGATCACCTCATGGGTACGACACAAGATTTCGTAGGTATTTGTTTCAAGGAAACAGTCTGCAGGTAATAGATGGAGATCAGGAAAGGGGAAACCATTCATTTAAATATGCCAGAGAGCCGGGCATGGTGGTGCACACCTGTAATCCCAGTACTTCTGTCTCAGCCGAGACAGAAGAATCGCAAGTTCGAGGACAGCCTCAGCAACATAACAAGACTGTCAGCAACCTAGTGACACCCTGTTTCAAAATAAAACATGAAAAAGGGCTGGGGCTTTATCTCAGAGGTAGAATGCCCCTGGGTTAAATCTCCAGTACCAAAAATAAAAATAAAAAATAAATAAAGATGCCAGAGAAGCCGGGCGTGGTGGCGCACGCTTGTAATCCCAGTACTTTGGGAGGCGGAGACTGGAGGATCCGGGTTCGCGGCCAGCCTCAGCTCTCTCTCTCTCTCTCGCTCTCTCTCTCTCTCTCTCTCTCTACCTAGTGAGGCCCTCCGCAACTTTGTGAGACCCGGTTTCAAAATAAAGTATAAAAAAAATAGGGCTGGGGGTGTAGCGGAGGTAGAACGCCCCTGGGTTCAATCCCCATACCGCAAAAAAAAAAAAAAAAAAGATGCCAGAGGCATCAGAAAACAAAATAAAAGTAAATGTAATTGCAGAAAGGGTGACCCTGGTAACCTCCCCCCAAAGACAAGGAAAACACAAATGATCTACACTAAAAGGCTTTGAAAAAAAGGCAAAAGAATGGAGGAAAAAATGGGCTCTTTGTGTTTGATTCTGGAAACATATATTATGCTCACACTGAGAGCTGGCGGGCAGATGGTTGAAGCTCATACAAGGAATATTAAATCTATTTGGAACCCTCTTGCCCTCCTGATACAACATTGCAGATGCCTAGAGGGCAAGATGATGAGCCCACGAACACCTACAAATCACTCAGACTCTGTCACTTACTGGGAAATCCTCACCACAGCCCTGAGCAGAGGGAGTATGAATGGTTTGCCCCATCCCTCGCAGCAGGTCAGACAGAGGGGTGGAAGAGAAGACTGAGCCCCACCCCCCTCACACACACACACACACACACACACACACAGAGAGAGAGAGAGAGAGAGAGAGAGAGAGAGAGAGAGAATCTCTTTGTATTCACACTGGTTTCTGCCATCCTGGCCAAATATAAAATGAAATGGCACATGAAAACCCCCAGCATAGAGCCTGTTCCTGGGGTTCAATGTGTTTTTGCAATCTCTTCAGAGGAACAGAAACAGATCATTAGAGCGACTGTAAAGGCCAGGAGAAATGAAGAGTCCACACACTCGTACCTCGCCCAGCTGTCCTTCACTTTCTGTATTCTCCAGCAGGCAATCATTCAACAGCACAGTGAAGGTCACACACATTCCACTGCTTCCACCTGGAAACAGCACACCTAGGACAGAAGGAAATCATCCCAAGAGCAAAGAAAATGCTACGTGGCCCCGCCTGAAATAAGCTTCTAAATCTCAGTGGCTTACGAATATCTGGAAAGAAGATGCTTTGGAGCCTGACCACTGGAAGTACAGTTCACAAACCAATACCACTGGCATCACCTGGGAGCTGGTTAGAAATGCAGAGTCCCAGGACCCAAATCTACTGGATCAGAATCTGCATGTTAACCAGCCCCTTGGGTGATCTGTTTGCTCATGAAAACAACGCTCTAGAGCAATAATCTCCAAGATGTTATATGCGATCTGCCGGAGCATGGAAAGAAATTTTACAACTTCTACTTATTTTGTTTTATTTTGTTCTGTTTATTATTATCTCAAAAAAATTCAGCTTCTCTACAACTTGTCATTTAGCCTGACAGTGGTATATGTATAATCTTATCAATAAATATACGTATGCTAGAAGTGTGTACCCAACATGTTTTTTAACTGAGGGGATTTTCCATTAAACATGGGATGATTGGGTTATTCGTATTTTTAGTGTTAAGTGAAACAGTTCAAATAATGTTATGTCCATATGTGAAGGTATCATTACCGATCTCACTAACATGTATAGGGAAGGGGGAGGGGAGGGGGTCCAGAGGAAATCACACCAAGTGCTGTGTGCATGTATGTCTGTATCACACTGAACCTCACTATGAAGTATAATTCACTATCAAGTATAATTACAATGCACCAATAGAAGTATGTGTTTAAAATGGGATGATACCTCCCCTGGCTAAGCTCTGGTCTGATAAGGCCATCTCTACCCACAAAGCTTCCACTACTATGTATTGAACAAATGTCCCCTGCCTCCTTCAAGTTTCCTTACAAATATGTACGTGGTCCACAGCAGGGTCCTTCTGTTGGAGCACTTCCCATGATTTGTCCAGCTGTGCCTAGCTAGCATGCATCTCTGCCAGAGGACAGAGGACAAGGAAATGTGTACCATGACGACCCTCTGCCTATAATGCTCTAGTAAATTTTACTTTACGCCTATGCTATGTGTACCAGTATGTTTGGGTCCTTTGCAAGACCCATATCTAAACAGATGATCATCCCCACAATGAATTAACTCATTAAACTTGTATTAAGTGCCATGCAGGAGGACGGTGGAAAGCATTAGCAGTCTGCAGGGCCAGGGCAGCCTCCGGGAGGAGCTGATGTGAATGGAGACCTGAAGGATGACCAGAACTGGAGACCAGAACTGGAGACCAGGCAGAAGCAACAAGTGCAAACAGCCTGCATGAGGAAGGATTTGGAACAGATTAGTCTCAATAATGGCTGGCGCAGTTAGATGTTAGTGAGCAAGAGAGAGGACAGGAGGGGATTGTAGCCAGAGGGAAGGATGGGGTTTGGATGTTAGGAACCATGTTAAGGATATATATATATTTTGGTGGTACTGGGAATTAAGTCCAGTGGCATTCTATTTCTGAGCTATATCCCTAGCCCTTTTTATTATGAAACAGGGTCTTGATAAGTTGCTGAGGGTCTTGCTAAATTTCTGAGACTGGCCTTGAACTTTCGATCCTCCTGTCTCAGCCTCCCAAGTACTGAAATTATAGGCATGTACCACCAAGCCCAGCAAGGATTTTGTATTTTACCACATAAAACTCATGAGGCTGGGTTGCTGTCCTAGTTTGGGTTCATCCAAAAACAGACCCTGTTTGAGGCTAGCCTAGACAAGTTAGTAAGACCCTGCCTCAAAATAAAATTTTATAAAAAGGGCTGATGATGTAGCTTAGTGGTAAAGTGGCCCTGGGTTTGAGCTCCAATACCAAAAAAAAAAAAAAAAAAAAAAGGCAAACCCTGAGACAAAGATTGGAAACAGTTTATTTGGGAAACAATCCAGAAAGCAAAATGAGAACTGGAGAAGTAAGACAGGAAACAAGTCAAGAAGAGGGCCATTAAGGAGAACTCTTACAGCCATTACAGCTCAGTTCTGGAAGGGACCCCTGGAAGACTGAATTAGCCGGGCGTGGTGGCACACACCTGTAATTCCAGTACTTAGGAGGCTGAGACGGGAGGATCACAGGTTTGAGACCAACCTCAGCAATGTAGTGAGACTCTCAGCAACCTAGCAAGACCCTATCCTGTTTCAAAATAAAAAATAAAAAGGGCTGGGGGTGTAGCTCAGAGGTAAAACATCCTTGGGTTCCATCCCCAGTACCACACACAAAAAAAGAAAAGATAGAAAAGAAAAAAAAAGGATGCTGAACGAAACATGCCTCAGAATGTTCCCCCTGGGGAGCAGCAGGGAAGCTGGATACAAATCCACCAGTTCTCACCCCTGGAGCACTTTGCCCCTGAGCTACATCCTCAGCCCTTTTTTCATTTTATTTTGAGGCAGGGTCTCACTAAGTTGCCCAGAGGCTTCTGCACTGTTAAATCCCACCATGTATGTAAGATGAGGAGAACCCTGTGGCCAAAGAGTGTCCCCCTCCCATGCGGGCAGCCACCCAGTACAGATACCCAGGTACAGGCATTCCAGTTTGCAGAGGAATTTCCTGGTTTTGACACTGAAAGTCCCTTATCCTGTGAGGCCCTAAGTCCCAGGTGTCCAAGATGAATGTTCCCCTATTTTAGGAAATATTTGTAGGTGACCACTAAAATAGGTCAAGAATATATGAATGGGGCACTAACAGCATCTGCAAAATGGCATGAAAAGATTCTACAACTTGCCAGGTGTGGTTATGCATGCCTATATCCCCAGTGCTTGGGAGGCTGAGACAGGAGGGTTGCAAGTTTGAGGTGAGATTCTCAGCAATTTAGCAAGAATCTGTTTCAAAAATTAAAAATAAAAGAGCCGGGCGTGGTGGTGCACGCTTATAATCCCAGTACTTGGAAGGCTGAGACAGGAGGATCGCAGGTTTGTGGCCAGTCTCAGCTACTTAGTGAGGCCCTCCGCAACTTAGTGAGACCCTGTTTCAAAAAAAAAAGAATAAAAAATAGGGATGGGGGTGTAGCTCGGAGGTAGAAGCCCCTGGGTTCAATCCCTAGTACCACAAAATAAATAAATAAATAAATAAATAAATAAATAAATAAATAAATAAAAATTTAAAGGGCTGGGGATATAGCTCAGAGGTATACTGCCCCTGGGTTCAATCCACAATACCCCCCAAAAAATTAAAGATTCTACAATTATACCCTATCCAGATTTTGAAATATCAATGGCATTTTGTTACCAAGAAGATAGAATCAATGATGCATTTTAGCAGTGCCCAAGATTATGAAACTGGACATTAAAATCCCCAGCATGTAGTATGTGCTTGGAATAGCATGCCTGCATCAGTTTCCTATCGGTGCTGTGACAACTCACTACAAACTCAGTGGCTTCAAACAATACACACCTTTTATCCTGCACCTCTGGAGGTCAGAAATCCAAAAGGGGCCAGCAGGGCTGTGCTCCTTCCGTAGACTCTGAGACGCTGGTAGTCCATCTCCTGGTTGTTTCCAGCTTCTAGAAGCCTGCACCCTTTGGTTTGCAACCTGGCATCACTCCAAGTTCTGCTTCTATCATCGCATCTTCTCCTCTCTTATCTCTCTCTTTCATAAAGACCCTGTGATTACATTGGACTGATCTGAATAATCCAGGATAGTCTATTTTAATATCCTTAATTCAATCACTTCAGGAAAGTCCCTTTGGACATGTAAGGTTGTATGTTCACTAATTTGGATTGTTCACTAACTCGATCTGCTCCATCTGAACCAGACCCTCTCCTCTCTGCCCTGTGAGGGCCTCAGTCTCCTGGCTCCACTTTATTCTTCGTAACACTCAGCACACCCTGAGAAACTGCATCTCCCAGCGGAGAGTAAGCTCTGTGAGCACAGGATTGTATGCTTTGCAAAGAATACAGGATGTTTTCTTTCTCTCTCTCTCTCTCTCTCTTTTTAGGATTAGGACACAGATGCCTTGGGAGGGGACATTTCCTATCTACCACAATGCTCTTGATTCTAAGAAAAATAATTGTACATTGACTTAGTAGACTTGAGGGCTGGGAACCACTACTACACTTAACATGTATTTTTCATGTGTACCCTGATTTCAGAAGTGTTAAAATGTGAAAAACTGCATATCTGAGAATAGAAAATCCATGATGGCACAAGAAGCACAGTAGAGCTGGGCATTCTGTAATCCTGTAATCCCAGTACTTGGGAGGCTGAGACAGGAGGACCGCAGGTTCAAGGACAGCCTCAGCGACACAGCGAGACTCTCAGCAACCTAGTGAGAGTCTATTTCCAAAACAAAAAATAAAAAGGGCTGCAGGTATAGCTCAGAGGCAAAATGACCCTGGGTTCAATCCCCAGTACACCACACACACACACACACACACACACACACACAGTAGAGATGATTTTTATAGAGGCTTGGGTGCTGCAGCTAGAGCCTAAAACTGAATACATTCAATTGATAATCTATTTTTTCAGTCTCTACTGGGTACTGGGCTTGGAGTGGGGGCTTAAGCAGCAGTAAGAGACACAGTCCCTCTCCTCGCGAAGCTTACTCCACTGGGAGAGGCAGACCATAAACAGTTACACGGGGCATGCTAAGTGTCATGAAGAAGAAGAAGAAAGCAGAGCAGGAGATTGTGGGCGTCACAGGGCAGAGGAGAATCCGGTTCAGATGGAGCAGGTCAAGGGAGTGCGCAAGGAGGGAACGTTTCGGCAGAGATTTAAAGGAAGGCAGAGAGAACAGGGTTTCAGGCAGAAGGAAGCTCAATCGCAAGGAGGTCAGGACAGAAAGAAGGTTAATGCTGGAACTTTCATCGGATCCACAGGAAAGACATGTTCCCACCACTTGTCTAAACTTTTAAGCGAAATGCTCCTCAGGTAATATTAACTATAAAACTTAATAAGAATGCAGTTTTTGTTTTGTCTTTCTTAAAGTTATATGGGAAATTTGGAGGGACAAGAAGGGAACAAAGTCGGATGTGAGAAAATTACTTGCTATAAAACTTCATAGCAGAAGCTACCATATTGTTCTAATCTAAGCTTGTATTCAGTGCTGACCTGAGAGTTACCCTGAGACCAGCCCAAAGAAGACAGAACACTCTCAACTTGCTGTTTTCTCCTCCCTTCAAAATTGGTTTAGTTATTTTAAAAGTTCAGTGGGGCATTTTTTTAATGTACACTCCCAACACTCCCACATTTCTACCACTTCTGTTCTAAAACTGCACCTACCTTCCTGAAGCTTTGAGCCCTCACCAGCACACCAAAGCCCTAGTAAGCAGGTGACCTCTGTCTGTACTGTGAGTCAAGGTCCATGACCAATATCTGCTGATTAAAACCCCATCAAAGGGACTAAGCGCAAGTCTTAGTCCTTCTCAAGAGAAAGGGGAAAGCCATCTGGAAAATCCCCAGCATCATTATGACAGCTACAAATTGCCAATTATTAATGGCTCCCAATCTAACAGCCAGACTGCAACGGGGACTCCATTTGTTAGGAAAATGCCAGAGACAACCAATTCCCCAAACGAAAGGGCAAATGCACAGGCACAAAGACTTTCCCCCAAGCAGTTCAAAGGTGCAGGATCTTGTAGCCCTAGAGGAAAATGTGGAGGCAACTCATTAGTGGTAGGAGGGTGAGGCCTCAAGCTGTGGCTCATGACTAAATCATGTATCGGGACACCTTCTTGTTGACCTTGAATTATGCATTCAAACAATGTGTCCTGACATTCAATTTGCAATCAAGGTAGATACAATTAATATAAACAGTCTTCAGAGTTATGTAGGAAATAGAAATATGAATTTTTTTGGTCTCTTGTGTTTTTCATGAAAGTATTTTAAAAATTGCTCACTGGCAGGCCTGTGACTCTAAAGGTTATTTTACAAATAGCTGCAATGACTTATACAGTTTGGCAACTTAATTGCCATGGATGTTTAGCATATACCTCTTGCTTTCACAAGTAAATTTGTATGATACCATTAATGTTAGAACGATCATTTCAAAGCCATATGATTCCATGTATGAAGGATCTTGACCTAAGCCCTATAGGAAACAATGAGGCCCTGGACATTTAGAATTGTACTTGACTGGAATGTGAAACTGTAGCCGAGACATGGAGAAATTCTCAGCCACCGACTAGACTCGGCTGAATACTTTCCAACTCATAAATCATAGGTTTGTTGGACAACCGTACAGGTTAAATGATGCAGGCAATTTTAGTGCAGGCTGGTGTGAGGCCCACTGAAATGAAATGTGAACCAATACCTACAGGGAGATGTTCAGACGGATCCATGAAGATTTAACCATAAGTCACTCATTAGTGTTAATGGAGCGTGTCCCTTAAATTCCAAATGACACCTTAGGATTTTACTGCCTGTAGGAAAGGTAGATCAAGGCAGCAGCACCAGCAATGATCTGGGAAAATTGAAGGTAGATGAAGTGTTTTCCCCTATTAAAATTGGAAAGGAACCAAAGGCTCAATTTCTACTTTTACTAAACTGTCAATGCAGGATATTTTATATGGAAACTCATCTCTCATTCATCATCAAAACCACCTTCTATAGAAGAAAGGATTTTGAATGTTTTCACCATAAGAAAATGATAAATGTTTGAGGAGATAGATATATTTAATCTAATTTGAACCTTACACAGTGTATACATGTATTAAAATATCACATGGCACACCATAAATATGTACAATTTTTGTTTTTTAAAGCAGTTAAAAAATAAATTTAAGAAAAACTGCCTTCTACTTTGGCTATTCCATTCCTTATATAAGTAACTCAACTGTCCAACAAGAAATGAAAGGCAGTGATTCTTACACTTTTGAATTTCTCAAAATTTAGCACAGAATTTTGGCCATAATCAGTAAATAATTCTTGATAAGAATGCAAAGTAAAATAGTGATACATGCATACCCATGTTTATAACAGCACAATTCACAATAGCCAAGTAATGGAACCAATCTAGGTGTCCATCAACAGATGAATAGATAAAGAAAATGTGGTATAAATACACCATGAAGTTTTACTCAGCCATAAAGAAAAATGAAATTATGTCATTTGCAGGGAAATGGATGGAATTGGAGAAAATCATGCTAAATGAGATCAGCCAGTCTCAGAAAGTCAACGGTCATGTTTTCTCTCATATGTGGAAGCTAGAGAGAAAAAAGGAAAGAAAAGGAATCTTATGAAAATTAGGAGAGAAACCAGTAGAGTAGTAGAAGGGGAATAGGGGAGGGAATACTCCAAGCTGGGTGTGGTGGCGCACACCTGTAATCCCAGTACTTGAGAGGCCAGGACAGGAGGATTGCAGGTTTGAGGCCGGCCTCAGCAACTTAGTGAGACCCTGTTTCAAAATGAAAAACAAAATAGGGTGGGGGGTATAGCTCAGATGTAGAATGCCCCCTGGGTTCAACTCTCAACACCAAAAAAAAAAAAAAAAAAACTGGCCTTCTCCATCCTAGATGGAGAACTTCTTTTGACTTATTAACTGAACTTATTGCAATAATTTAACCTTAATGGTGTTTACCCTACACTTGCTCAGCTAACAGCAAGACATGATGACTAGATTTTTATTTAAGTATTCTTTTCGATGGCATCCTAGTGAGATAAGATAGAGCAAAGAAATAACGGTCTGCAGGCACACATTGCTAATGAGGGGTGAAGTTAATTGTTGTGTGGGCAAGAGCACTGATTCCTTGCTTGCAGAACCACTCCGTGTCATTAACAAGATTCTAAACCCCAATAGTGTTCTGTCATAGTAATTCATAACTTCCTGTCAGAGTTGACAATTATTCTTGAGAAGGATTGATTTCCTAAATTAGGTAGTCAGGGATATTATCTTACATAAGGACTTTTCCACCCATAGGCATCTTTCTTCTGTTCTAATAATAGCTACATGTGCCACAAACGAGGGAAAACATTTTATGTATATTACCTGCTCACAACAACCTTGAAAAGTAACAATTACCTTCCATGATTCACAGATGAGAAAACCCAGAGAGGTTAAGTAATTTGTCAAAGGTCACACCACTACCCAGTGGCAGAGTCAGGAACTAAAGCCAACTCTTGGACTCCAAAACTTATATCCTCGATGGGTATATAACACATGCCCTGAAACCTCATTCTACATTCATGAAGACAGCCTGAACTCTTTCTGTCTTACTAAACTTCTCCTATTTTAGGGATGGACAGTACAGGTGGGAATCATATTGACAGTTAAGAATCTGCTTTCCCTCAAAATTCCTCACATCTGTGATTTAGCACTTTGTAAATGGATTATCAGTATCATTAATTATTATTACTGATGATACACTAACTCACAGGACAACACTATAATTTCAAAATTGGACCAAATTAAAAGGATGAAGTTGAACTTTCCATTAAAAGAACCTAAAGTTAGCAATCTAACAAAATACCCGAAATGCTAATTTATAAAAACAAAACGAGCCAAAGGATGCCTGCAACTTCGACGTGAAGGTGTTTGAAGGGAAAGCTGAGATCTGCTTTATAAGAAAGTGCTAGCCGGGCGTGGTGGCGCACGCTTGTAATCCCAGTACTTTGGGAGGCGAAGACCGGAGGATCCGGGCCAGCCTCAGCTCTCTCGCTCTCTCGCTCTCTCTCTCCCTGTCTCTCTCTCTCTCTCTCTCTCTCTCTCTCTCTCTCTCTCCTTAGTGAGGCCCTCTGCAACTTCGTGAGACCCGGTTTCAAAATAAAGTATAAAAAATAGGGCCGGGGGCGTAGCGCGGAGGTAGAATGCCCCTGCGTTCAATCCCTGGTACCGCAAAAAAAAAATAAAAAATAAAAAAATAAAAGAAAGTGCTGCCTATGGAAGGTACCTCCGCCCATGAAATCATCTGGCACTTACTATTACAGAAGCTCTTCAAACACACTATGAGTTCACATTCAAACATTCAGAAATACAGACAAAACATAAATCAACATACAAACAAAATCTCATGCTCCCAGAGCCAAGAGGTACGCCCTGTTAATGTTTTGGTATGATTTATTTCCTTCCTTCCTTCCTTCCTTCCTTCCTTCCTTCCTTCTTTTCTTTTTCTTTCTTCTTTCCTCTTCCTCTCTTCCTCCCCTTCCTTCTTTCCTTCCTTCCTTCCTTCCTTCCTTCCTTTTTTTTTTTTTGTGGTGCTAGGGATTGAACCCAGCAGCATTCTACTTCTGAGCTACACTCCCAGCCCTATTGTATTTTTTATTTGGTCCTGCTAAGTTGAGGAAGGCCTCAGTAGGTTGCTGAGGCTGCCACAAACCTGCGATCCTCTTGTCTCATCCTCCTATGTACTGGAATTACAAGCATGAGACACCAAGCCCAGCTGCCCACTGATTTTCTACACAGTTTTATCTAAATGATTTCATATCACAAATATAGCTTTTTAATCCTCAAGATCTGGGCAAGGTAAACATATGGGAACTCAGTTTTAACCTCAGTATATTAAAATAATAAACATTTGTCAGAATTTCTTTTGAAAGGCTGACTTTCACAGTACTTACTAGTTTAAATTCGTTGGTTGAAAGGAATTACAAAGGAATCTACATTTATTCAAATATTACTATTTCAGAATTCCTCCAGGTTTCCTGAGCTGCATAACTTCATAAATTTCCCTAATGACAGAAAACCCCAGTGAGGATTACAGAATTCTGCAAAGTCAGGAGTAAGCAAGAAGAAAATTAAAAATTGTGAGGAAAAGGACATTAAACAGACTTTGTTCATTTGTTTTAATTAGTATAGCTGAATTTTAATTATCACAATTCTTCACCAGACACTAGCAAATGTGCTGAAACCATCTTGCAAAATTAACAGAGCTTTTACACTACAAGGCCTTACTTAATTTTATTCTTTTCTTCATATGTTTAAAAAAAGTAAGCGAGAAGGTAGGGCATTTGGAGCAGACAACTAGAAGAGAATAAATGAAGTCACTCATCTGACTGCAGTCTCCATGAAGACAGGGGGTCTCTGTCCTATTGATTGTTAAAGACATTGCATCGGGCATAGTTAATAATTAGTGCATGAATGAATGTATAAAGGAATGATCCATTCTTCCTCTTGTCTCCTCAAAAGGACTATAAAGTTCACAATGGCAGGGATTGTAATTTTTATTTCTTCTTCATACACAAAATATCAGTAGGAGTTCGAGTAATCAGGAGTCAGTCAATAGGCACTCCTTTGCAAACATATTTCCCAGGCAGGAACAGTTTTCACCATCCCCCACTTCAAAGGTCAGAACAGTCTGGACATAAACCAGTCAATCCGTGTGACCCCAGGAAAAGCAGAATTCTGCTGCTTTCCCCCTCCCATCCCACAGGAACAATTTAAAAAATACATTTTAAAATGGCAGAATTGTCCATAGACTGTCAGAGAAACGTTTTGCTGCTGACTGTAACAATATATTCATGAGATAACAGAAGGAGGGATACAAGTGCAATTGGGTCAGGCAAGGCTGGCACTCCCTCATCTATCCAAATGTTTCCACATGCCTCTTCCCATGGATGTTTGAGCAGGTCTCTTTCTGACCTGGGACTATTTTACCTAAAGATATTGAAGTTTGGGGGATGAGATAAAAAGCTGCATTGTCTGGGAAGTTCTCCTGATCCCACCTGGTAGGTGACTCCTGATCCTGTTCACTTCGGCTCTCATGACCACCATCAGAAGTGATCCTGAAGTCACGCATGGCAGTGCAAGCTTTAATCCCAGTACTTGGGAGGCTGAGACAGGAGGATCGCAGGCTCAAGACCAGCCTCAGAAACTTAGCAAGGCTCTCAGCAACCTGGCAAGACCCGTTTTCAAAACAAAGAATAAACAGGGCTGAGGGTATAACTCAGAGGTAGAACGCCCCTGGCTTCAATCCCCAGTACCACAAAAAGGAGGAGGAGGAGGAAGAGATGATGATCCTGAAAAAGGGGAGGTATTAGGGAATGAAACTGATAAAATTACACATGTGCATATATAAACATATAACAATGAATCCCACTATTATATATAATCATAATATGTCAATTTAAAAAAGAGAGATAATAGATCCTGGAAAGTGTTACCTGCCTCCTCAATTTTCTCATCACTGGGTTCTTAATGTGTTTACTTAATTCAACCCATTGCTTGGCTGCATTTGCTGCTGGGTGACTCTGACAGGCATGTGAGTTTTGGACCCACCATTCTCGCTCAAATCCCTAGCATCTGCCTAACCTACCCCTCCCAACCATGGGTGAATGGGCAAATTTGTGCACGAATGAATGCACGGTCCCCTCCTGCCCGTTTACCTTCAACCACCTCTCACTCAACCACAACCACAAACATTGGGTTCTGCACAGAAACGAGTTTATATTCCTGAATATAAAAGTCTTTGAATTAATATGAAAGCAATGCATGCATACACTTTAACAAAATTTAGACAAGACCAAAAAACCCCACAAAATAGGATAGAAAGATTTCTCATAACCCAACATCCAAAGAACAGCCACTAGTATCACCCTATCGTGTATTCTCACAAAGTCCTTCCTAATTCAACATCTTAGTTATGGGAGAAGAATTTTGTTTTACTGTGTTATCCATCAATTTGGATTGAGAGTCATAAGAGGAAGAGACCACAGCATTACGAGCGCGCAATACAGTCAATAAATAGCTTTTGGCACTAATTGTAGAGTAAATCAACTGCCAAGAACAAAAGTATGGGGGATCTGTCACTGTTCCATACCTGCTTGTTTCCCTGGTTGGACGCTTTGATTTCAATAACGTTTTCACTTAGAATGTTTATAGGTAACATATAAAGGATATAGAAAGGCGTAAGACTGGTTTGTGTAATGGTTCAAATTGAGTTTTGCATCATGCCAATAAATTTTTTCAACCTCTTGGGCTTCCTTCCTAATGCTGAAGATGATTCTTTCTACAGCCTACTTGAATTATGGGCCTTGATTTTTGTGAGTCAAGTGTTGTATGGATTTTAAACTTTACATAAATATGGCTAAGTCTGAAATCAGATTAATCTTTACAATACAAACAGATTTCAAAGAATCTCTTCATCTGCATGCTTGCATTTCACAAGCAATGTTGAATTTTACATATATGTATAAATACCCATAAGTCTTACAAAAGTCAAAGAAGACAATAGTTTTATTTCACCTCTTAATATACATCTCTAACCAAACTTAAAACTGTGGGGTTTTTTGTTGTTGTTGTTGTTTTGTTTTGTTTTGTTTTTATAGTACTAGGGACTGAACCCAGGGCCTCATGCATGCCAGGCAAGTGCTCTACCACTGAGCTACATCCTCACCCCAAACCTAAAACCTTTTAGGCTAACAATTAACTCTAAAAACAGAAGAGAAGACAGGATTATTAATAATGGCTCTAGGTGCTTTGCTAGGAACCAAAGGATAGCAATCTTTTGTGTATATATCTAGATGTCCAGGGATATATGTGGGAATGTGTTACATGCATCTACATGTACCGTATGTAATATTCAAGGAAATGAATATTCCTCCACCTAAATCAACACGTACTGGAAGGTTTGGAGTGTAATCAACTCACTGCACACTCTTCAGAGAATCTCTGCAGGGTGTAAAATAAGAGCACAACGCTGCACGATTTTGGCTTTTTCTTTCAGGAACTAAATTTACATTATCCTTCTGCCATATGTTCAGGTAGCTTTCAATGGTACCTCATGCAGCTGTGTCATTGAATTTCCCAACCTTAATGAATAAACTAATTACAGTCTGAAATGAACTCTTCCAGAGTAGCTATCTCCTGCCATAGATCAAGGAGAGAACTTATTCCCACGACTATCTGCTAATTTGCATTAGCCATAAAAAGTGCACCAGAGCATCCTTCCCTGCTCTAGCCGGGTGATGGGATTCCATGCCATCAGTATTAATCCCTCACAGTTCACGACTGCAGCAGTAAATATGCCACGGCCACAACGATCCTCAAATACAAGTGCAACTAGGAAGCTATTGATTTACTTGAGTTGGATGGCAGCGTTAATACAATTGCAAGTTTCAGTGCATTAAATTTTACAATTGAGTACCATTATTCATTTGGGTCTTAGAGTTCTGTTTGTTTACAAAAGGTTTACAAAGAGGTCAAAATAAAGCTTTGTACATTTGGAGCATTTTAAAGTAGAGTAAGAGCAATTTTATCAAGTACAAATACAGCTGAATCAATAGCAAAGGTTATCAGGAAAACAAGCAAGGGAGAGGTAGACACTAGAAGTAAATCAGCATTCATTCTCTACCCTCAAAGTCCAAATCAGAAGCCTGCCATACCTGTTAATTATAATATTGGGTTGGATTCCGATGACACAGCTCTCAGACAAATATAACCTTACATTTACCTGGCTTCATTACCAAATCAACTCTTTCTCACCAGCAGCAAGTCCCACACTTTGAAGAGACTGAGTACATAGAGCCTTGTCCTTCTCCCACAAGCTGCTTGCAAGCTTTCCCATCAGCTGTAGAGGTGCAAAGAGTGAAAGCTAGGACCACCTATCACAAAAGTAAAAGGAGAGCAGGGGTAGAGTCCTAGTTTTGAAGATATTATCTCAAGAACTTGGATACAAATAGATTCTACTTTTCCATAAAATGGGGTGGAGTGAAGCTCCACTGAGACCATGATTGGGGCAGACAGTGTGCACCTTTGAGACCTACCAGACAGATGCCAGTGGAATCATTATTACTTGACCCTCTCTACCTAGGTCAGATCTCCTGTTGTTTATTCTATTCACAAAGCTTTCAGATTCTCTTACCCAGAACATCCAATCAATATCATTATCATCATCAAAGTGTGGCATTTAGAATATATTTCAGATTTTCTTTCCAGAGTTAGAGCATCTTCCCAGGTATTATGTCCACATCTCACAGAAGCATGAGGTTATAAAGTAACTCAGGAGATCATAAGGTCCTTGAAGCAAATGAGATCAAATTTAAGCCATCCGGACCGAAAAAAAAAAAATGGCTCTCTAGCTGGACTAAAGAGAATATCCTAATAATGGTAGACTACTGTATTGGACAGGGTTCACTAGATTAACAGAATTCACAGAATAAGTATATTTGAAAAAGGGATTTATCAGATGGGCTTACAGTTTGAAGCAATGTAGTCCCAAGTTCTGACTGCACGTGGAGAGTCAGAAGAACCAGTAGCTGGTCGAGCGGTCTAAGAGCTGGAGTCTTAGGATCGGAGCAACCACTAATTCAGTCCCAGTCCAAGACGTGAAGATCAGGAAGCTCTTCGGAGAAACGGTGGTGAAGTTTCAGTCCAAAGGGCTGGAGGCCAAAGATCTCAGACGAGAGCAGAAGATCAAGAAGCTCTTCAGAGAAACGGCGAAGTCCGACGATATCAGGTGAGAGCAGATGCGTTTTCTTCGGAAAGAGTCGCGCATTGCTCTACGCGGCTTCTCCCTCTTTTATCTAAGTCCTGTACCTATCAGAATCCTGCTGCCTACATTCAGGGCAGGCTTTCTGTTTAATCTGCTGTTACACACCCAAAGTCACATGATCTTGGGTGTGTCATGATCAGGTCAAGATGACAAACTAGATTGACTATCACAACTACTAAAAAGGATTACGATTGTAATACCTTCCATTTATGTAGGGTGGCGGAGTTTTCAAAATGTCTCACATTTCCTACTCAATACTCATGCCACATCATCTGTTGCATATTCTAATATCATGTGAAGAAATGAATGTTTAATTTTTATATGATACCTTTATATTATTGATAGCATAAATCCAGATATTTTCCTTCCATACTGTGTTAGTCAGCTTTCCATCACTGTGACAAAATACCTGAGATAATCATCTTACAAGGAGGAAAAGTTTATTTTGGCTCATGGCTTTGGGGGCTCCAGTCCATGGCCCCTTGGCCCTGTTGGTCTGGGCCTGTGGTGAGGCAGCACACAATAGCTGGAATGTGTGGTGGGGTGAGCTGCTTACCTCATGGCAGCTGCAAAGCAAACAGAGAAGATGAGGAGGGAATGGGGTTCCACTATCCCCTTTGAGGGCACTCCCCCACTGACCTACCTTCCTCCCACCAGGACCCACCTCTTAAAGGACCCATACCTTCTAATAGCACCATAGGCTTGGGACCAAGCCTTTAACACCTGGACCCTTGGGGGACATTCAAGATCCAAACTATAGCACATACTTATGCCTCAGTAACTTATTTTTCTTTCTCAGATTTGTAATAATTTGAAACACACATTCCTGAACAACCGTGTTTATCAGCTTATCTCAAATCATTCTTCACCTCTAGCAAAGTAAAACGTACAAGCTAATATAGTACAGCCAAGATAGATGACACTGGGTTAAGTGTTTGGTTACTTTGCCCAAGACCACAACAGGCCACCACCCTCTTACAGACCCTAGGAATAACCAAGGACTTATAGGCAAAGAGCTGTTCTCTTCCCCAATGTAAAATCTAGAAGCCAATAGAGCCCCTCAATGATATCTATTCTCTCCCCTCAAAAGGAAAAAAAACAAAAACAGTTTCAATGTTTCTGCGTACTATGCAAATGACAAAAGGAAGGAGTGTCTCTATCAGGAAGTTTGCAGTGTCCTCTTCAGAAGGCCTCCCAGGTTAGTGTTTCTCACCATGCCCTAAGTTTTGTCCTGAAAAGATGGTTCACAGTTGTATCCAACAGGGCCCCAGCAGAAAATAGATGGCACATTCAAATGGGCCATTAGGAGACTTTCAGTTGTCTAGGATGCGGTTTCTGGATATAGCATTGAAGTTGTTGAAGTCATATTCACATCCCACTCTCTAGTTCTCATTACCTACACTAAGCAGCATACATATACCTGTAGTTAAAAAACCCTACTATGTGCCTTCACAGATTTTTGCCTTTTCTCACATTGTTTCCTTTCTACTGTAGTGTCTCTTTGATGAACTCCTAGTCATCCTTCAAGGCTCAATTCAAATGTTCCCTACTCTGCGATGCTTTCCCCAAGCCTACTAGGGATCATTAATAGCTCGTAGCCCAGCAAAACTATTATTGTGTTGTATTAGAATTAAGATTTTACATATCTTTTTTTTGGTACTAAGGATTGAACCAAGGGTTGTCCTACCTCTGAGCTATACCTCCAGGACCCCTTTTTTAATTTTTTATTTTGGGGCAAGATCTCACTAAGTTGCCCAGACTGGCTTAGAACTCGAGATCTTCTTACCTCAGCCTCCAGAATGGCTGGGATTATTGGTATTACTGGTATGCACCACTGCACCAGGCATATATCCATTTTTTTCTACTAGATTATGAGCTCTTTTGGGGGCTAAACTATATCTCACTAATCTTTGACACAATGCCGA
Organism: Glis glis; assembly: GCA_004027185.1. Classification (NCBI taxonomy): domain Eukaryota; kingdom Metazoa; phylum Chordata; class Mammalia; order Rodentia; family Gliridae; genus Glis; species Glis glis. Next base: position 9,688 of record PVJS01015071.1, on the reverse strand, counting down.
GCATACACAAATTAAAAGTTTGTATTCTCTAACTTACATATTTTCACTACCATTGACTACCTCTAGAAAGAAGAATCTTCTTGAACAATAAAGGCTTGGGTAGATATAGAAGAGAACTGACCCAAGATATACAGTCAACATTGACTAATTAAGCCTGGGTTTTAGGCAGAACTAACATAAGGTTAAGAACATGGGCGCTGAAACCAGGCAACCTAGGCTTAAGTTTACCAGATACAACCCAGGGCATGAATTGAAACTTGAATTTCAAATAAATAATGAACCAAAATATCACACACAACAAAGTGTTGCATGGGTATCCTTTTTCTATGTGTGTTTTTCCTCAATTCTACTTAGGTTCAAATATTGGTTCTGTAGCTTCCTGGCTATATAACCTTAGACAAGTTAATTAACCTCTCTGTACTTAGGTTTCTCATTTTTAAAGTAGGAATAATAAAAGTACCTACCTCATAGAATTGTTGTGACAATTAAATGAGTTCATGTTCATCTTTACTGCATAATTCCAGTTTTTTTAAGACTCTGAAATGAGCCAAAAATTAACTGGTAAAAAATTCAATCCTGTGTAATACAATTCAATAGCAATAGAGGAAAAATGATGTAGAGAGGTGTTCTAATGTCAGGGAATGAGAATCTCATTTTCAGTCACAAAAAATGAAAAAGAATGTTAAAAAAATTAATCACTGTTACCCATATGTAAAATTTTATTAGTTCCATTACAGCAACACATTAGGGTTATTACATTGGGTTCAAGCCCACCCTGATGGCTAGAACTGAAAACGGCACCACAGGATCATTAGCCAAGTGTGAGACGGCACAGCACGTGTATACTTCCACACCATCATGACTGCTCTGTCGTTGCCTATTCAGACATTGTCTGAGTTGCCTTAACTAAAAAGAGCCAAATGAAGGAGAAATGTGTCGAATAAGAAATGGCTTCAAGTGCTTATATTAATATGCTGTAGTGGGAAATACTGTCTCGTGTATTAGTATTAAAAACACAAGCACATATGGGGGTGCGCGTGTGCATGCGCGCGCGCGCACACACACACACACACACACACACACACACACACACACACACACACACCGGCACATCTCAAAGCAATAAAGGGCCTGCAGAGAAGGAAGGCAAAACCTGCTTGCTGAGCAATCATTACTGAACAGGGGGAAGCCTGAACTCAACAAAGGACCAGTCATGGGAAATTTATAAGTTAATATCGGTCACACCTGCAAATGACTACAGTGAGACCCCTGACCAAACCCAGAATACCATGTAAATGGACTTGGTGAGATATTTATCTATCCCTCGGAGTCACTGAAACGTCCTGAATCTAAATGTGTTCGGTATTCCAATTATGGGCTGTGGAGGTACTATCTATCACAGTGCGGATGAGGCAAGTTTCCTTACGGCTGGAGAACGTGGGTTTTCTTAGGAATCTGTAGCACATTTCTTCACATATCTCATGATTCTGGATATAAATTTATTGTTTGTATTTATTTTTTAATCTTCATTGCTTAAAAATAAGAAGATTCTTAAATGCCTTAGAAAACCCAAACATAAAACACTCCACTGGGACCTTCTGGGAGTTTAGCAAAGCAGGTATTTTGAGCTGCTGGCCAAAATAACCCCATTAGAGTGACAATTTACACACATGTCACATCTCTTCATTTCTCTTGTTTTCGTGGAAAAGGTCAAAGCCATCAAGCCGACATGCTTAGCCAGAGTCGGGGAGAGGCGTCATTTCACGACCGTGAAGTGGAACTCACACAGCAAATGAGGCTGAGCGTTCAGCAAGGACAAGGAAAAGAGATTATGAGATCATAATTTTCTCACCAATTGAGAATCGCTGTGCATAAAATAGAAATTACTGGAGGAAAAAGTCAGAATACTTACGGAGAAAATAAGAGCACTAAATAAACCACCTCTCATCTGGGAAATAACTTTCCATTTCAGACAAAACAGAAAGCTATCAGATATACAAGAGATAAGAGAGTAACAAAGCAAAACCCTCCTGAAAACAATTTAACTTGGTTTCTTTATTCTCCAAATCAGAGCTGCAACACAGAACACCCCAAGCAGCCCATCAGATGCTCTGCTCCCCTGGCATCAGTAGCACTCTTTTTGCTGGTGAGTGGAAAAGAATTCTGCTTCCATTTATTTGGCTACAAATATAAATGCTAAATTCCTAAATGTGTTAGCAAGAGTGTTGTAAAGATTGATGAAGCTGACTCATTAGAGAGTACTGATGTGCACCTGCCTTCTAGAACCTTACAAAAATCCTGCTGAACTTTTTCCAGATCTCCCAACAAAAAGGTTCTCTGATCATGTAGGAAGAAAAGATGCTTTCTCAGCTTTATGCAGTTGGTAAAGCCTACACAGAATTAATTGTTCCGTGGAAGAAATGTATAATAGATACTAAGGAAATGCTATCTAACTTTAAAATTATATTCAAAGGAAGATGGATTCTGTTAAGAAAAGACTAGAGTTAGGCGTGGTGGCACAAGCCTGTAATCCCAGTACTTGGGAGGCTGAGACAGGAGGATGGCAGGTTCGTGGTCAGCCTCAGCAACTTAGTGAGATCCTGTTTCAAAATAAAAATTAAAATAAGGCTGGGGGTATAGCTCAGAGGTAAAATGACCCTGGGTTCAATTACCAGTACCACACACAGAGACACACACACACACACACACACACACACACAGAGGGAGGGAGGGAGGGAGGGAGGAAGGGAGGGGGAGGAGCAGGAGGAGGAGGAAG
>PVJS01015070.1:0-39415 GCA_004027185.1 Glis glis | reverse complement strand
GAATTAAAACCAATACTTCACAAACTATTCCGTGAAATTGAAAGAGATGGAATTCTTCCAAATTCCTATAATGAGGTCAATATCACATTAACACCAAAGCCAAATAAAGATACCTCAAGAAAAGAGAATTACAGACCAATATCATTAATGAACATAGATGCAAAAATTCTAAATAAAATACTAGCCATGAGCATTCAAACCCATATTGAGAAAATCGTATACCATGACCAAGTTGGTTTCATCCCAGGAAAGCAAGGCTGGTTCAACATACGCAAAACAATACACATTATACACCATATAAATCAAACTAAAAACAAAAATCACATGATCATTTCAATAGATGCGAAAAAAGCATTTGACAGAATTCAACACCCATTCATGTTAAGAACTCTACAGAAAACTGGAATAGAAGGAACATACCTCAACATCATTAAGTCAATATATAAGAAACCCAAAGCCAACATCATATTGAACAGGGGAAAATTGCCGGAATTCCCCTTAAAAACAGGAACGAGGCAAGGATGCCCACTATCACCACTTCTTTTCAATATAGTCCTTGAAACTCTTGCCAGAGCAATAAGACAAGAGAAGGATATCAAAGGAATTCAAATAGGAAAAGAACAATTTAAAATTATCTTTATTTGCAGATGATATGATCCTTTATCTAGAAGACCCAGAGAACTCAACCAAAAATCTACTAGAGCTGATTAACAAATTCAGCAAAGTAGCTGGATACAAGATCAACCTAAAAAAAATCAGTAGCATTCATATATGCCAACCATTAATCCACTGAGAAAGAAATCCAGAAAACAATTCCATTCACAATAACTTCAAAACCAATCAAATGCCTAGGAATAAATGTAACCAAAGAGGTAAAAGACCTCTACAATGAAAACTATAGAACAGTGAAGAAAGAAATCGAAGAAGATCTTAGAAGATGGAAAAATCTCCCCTGCTCTTGGGTAGGCAGAATAAATATTATCACAATGGCCATTCTGCCAAAAATGATCTACAGAATCAATGCAATCCCTATCAAAATACAAACATCATTTTTCACGGATATAGAAAAATCAGTCATTAATTTTATATGGAGAAACAAAAGACCCAGAATAGCCAAAGCAATTCTCAGCAATAAGAATCATGCAGGAGGCATAACAATTTCTGACTTCAAATTGTACTACAGAGCTATAGTAATAAAATCAGCATAGTACTGGCAAAAAAACAGACACATAGACCAGTGGAACAGAATAGAAGATATAGAAACAAGTTCACAAACTTATAATCAATTGATTTTCGACAAAGGTGCTAAGCACATACATTGGAGAAAGGACAGTCTTTTCAACAAACGGTGCTGGGAAAACTGGTTATCTACCTGTAGAAAAACGGAACTAAATCCTTACCTCCCACCCTGCACAGGAGTCAACTCCAAATGGATCAAAGACTTGGAAGTTAGACCAGAGTCTGTGAAATTATTAGAAGAAGGCATAGGTTCAACACTCCAACATATAGGCACAGGTAGAAACTTCCTCAACAAGACCTCCAAAGCACAGGAAATTAAAACAAGAATTAAAAAGTGGGATAGCATTAAACTACAAAGCTTCTGCTCATCAAAGGAAACCACCAAAAGCCTAAAGAGAAAACCTACAGAATGGGAGAAGATCTTTGCAAGCTATCCCTCTGACAGAGGTCTAATATCTAGAATATATAAAGAACTCAAAAGACTTTACACTAAGAAAACCAATAATCCTATCAAGTAGTGGGCAACTGAAATGAATAGACACTTCTTGAAAGAAGAGATACAAATGGTCAATAGATACATGAAAAAATGTTCAACATCATTAGCAATCAGGGAGATGCAAATCAAAACTACTCTAAGATTTCATCTGACCCCAATTAGAATGGCAATCATTAAGAAGTCAAACAACAGCAAATGTTGGCGAGGATGTGGGGAAATTGGGACTCTTCTACACTGTTGGTGGGATTGCAAACTAGTTCAACCACTATGGAGATCAGTGTGGAGATTCCTCAGAAAACTGGGAATGGATCCACCATGTGATCTGGCTATATCACTACTGGGTATCATACCAGAGGGATTGAAACCAGAAAACTACAGTAATATATGCATACCCATGTTCATAGCAGCACAATTCACAGTGGCCAAATCATGGAACCAACCTAGGTGTCCATCAACAGATGAGTGGATTACACAATTGTGGGAAATACACACAATGGAATTCTACTCAGCAATAAAGAAGAATAAAATAACATCATTTGCAAATAAGTGGAAGGATCTGGAGAACATTATGTTAAGTGAGATCAGTCAATCACAAAAAAAGAAGGGACATATGTTTTCATCAATATGTGCAACCTAGGGAGTAGTGGGGACACACAAGGGACTCTGGTTGATAATGAAGAACCCTCAGTGGGGCAAGGGAAGTGATACAAGGGAAGGGGAAGGGCAAGAAAGAAGCGAATCAGTGGAATTACTATCATGAACAATATGTACATGTGAGAATAAACCAACATCATTCTTGGTACTTCATTCGGGTGGGGGTAGGTAGGGGGGACACTAAGAGCTGTGTGCATGTATGTTAACATCAAACTGATATTCACTGTGATGTAAGACTCCAATGCACCAATAAAAGCAAAAAAAAAAAGATGGCATCAAATTAAACAATTAACAGAGTGAAGAGACAACTTAATAAATGGGAGAAATTTTTTTGCTAGCTATTCTTCCAGCAGAAGATTAATACCTAGAATATATAAAGAACTAAAAACATACATTAAAAAACAAATAAACCAATCAATAAATGAGCAAATTGAACAGACACTTCTCAAAAGACATACAAATGACCATCAATTATATGAAAAAATGTTGAACATTTGTGGCCATTAGGTAAAAGAAAATCAAAATTACACTGAGATTCTATCTCACTCTAGTTAGAATGGCACTCATCAAGAACACAAATAATAAGTGCTGGCAAGGATGCAGGGGAAAAGAACTCTTATATACTGTTGGTGGGAATGTAAATTAGAATAGCTACAATGGAAATCAGTATGCATTTCCTCAGATAGCTAAAAGCAATACTACCATATGATCCAGCTATACCACTCTTTGGTATTTATCCAAAACAATTAAAGTCAGCACACTTTAGAGATGCTTGAATGTTTATATTTATTGCAGTATAATTCATATTAGTCAAATTATGGAATCAACCTAGGTATCTGTTAACAGGTGAATGGATAAAGAAAATGTGATATATATATATATATATATATATATATATATATACATATATATATATATCACATTACACACACACACACACACACACACACACACACACACACAATGGAGTATTATTCAGTCATAACAAGAACAAAATTATGTCACTTTCTGGAAAATGAAGGAACCTGAGAGCATTATATTTGGCAAAATAAGTCAGAAGCACAGAGAAAAGTATGTTTTCTCTCATAGAAGGAAGAAAACATGAAAACAAGGGATGTCATGAAAGTAAAAGGGAGACCCAGTAGAAGAAGGGGTCAGAGAGAGCGAGGGACATAGGGGAGGGAAGGTACTGGGGAAAGAAACGGATCAAATTCCGTGTTTATGTAGTACAAATATGCCACAATGAAACCCACCATTCTGTATAATTAACATGCACCAATAAAAAGTAACTGAAAATAGAACTATACATTATAAACAGAGGGCATTGCTTGAATAACTTGTTTCCCATTGTTATCCTATAGTCCTTCAATTCTGAGTGGTTGTTTTTATTTGTTTTGATAAAAACCACATATGTATTAATATATACCCAGTGTTTTAGTGGCTTTCAAACTATCTTGACCATTACCAATAGTAAGAAAAACATTGATAATGCAATCTTTCCATCCATCTCTATCTATCATCTATCTATCTATCTAGATCTAAACAAAAGTCTCACCCATAGCACTAAGCCTTATTATGCATAAAACTCTGATATTTTCTTTTCCAGTCTGGTCCGTTTTGTAAAAATACTGGTCTCAGCCCACCTGATTTCATGGTCACCTAATGGGCCATGACTTGTTTCAAAAACACTACTGTCTACGGCACCCCACATGCCTAAGATATGATTCAGGTGTAATAAAAACCTTAAAAGCTTTTCCTATCTGCTTACTAAATGTGTTCTTCCTTTAAAAGTTCCCCCTGCTAAATGTACTGGAAGCAACATCAATCTGAGGCGTTCTCAGAAGTCGGCATCAGTGCTGGGAACAGGGGTGAGTGCACCTGGCGCTGCCTCTCTGCTTGATGTCTGTCGCGGTTGGAGAGGCTTCCCCTCCACATGCCCTTTGATGTAGCTCGCAGGGAGGGAATGCAAATGCCAGTCCTCCCTGGCCAGGAGCTCACCTCCCTACCGGGGACTGGGTTCATGGCAGTGAGAGGCAGGGCGTGTCAGTCACTGTGAAGAGTGATCTGCTGTATGGGGAAGTGGGGTGTCACGGGGGAAGATTCTCCCCAATGTATGCGCCTGCCCCATGGCAGTCCTAATGACCTGCATTTGTGCTGAGGTGGGTTCAAGGACGGGGGGGGGGGAGGCTGATGAGGTTTGTGAGTCATCTGCAGGTCAGGCCCTGCTCTGGGTGCATTCCTGGGTGGTCACTGCAGTAAGTATAGTAAGAGCTGAAGTGTACTGAATGCTATTTTGCTTTGGTTATTTATGAGCACTATGCCATTTCGATCTCTCAACTAGAAGGTAGAGATTCTATGACTCCCGATTTTACAGTGAGGAAACTGAGGTTTAGAGAGGGGATGTGATTTCCCTGGGGTTATATAGCTAGGGTGAGAAAGAGCCAGGACCAAGCCCAGGCCGGCCCGTCCACAGCTGGTGCCTGCCACTGCCATCTCCACATCCTTGTATTGGGTATGGGAAGCCAGCTCAGAAAGATGGAGTCCTGTGTGCAGGGTTCTGCAGCTAGCAGGTGGCAGAGCCAGGATTCACGAGGAGTCTGTTTTGTCACCAGCACCGTGTCCTTTCATGAGAACTGCTCATCTCTGCTGCTTCCTAGCTCAGGTCCACACTGATCTGGAGGAGTTTAAGGGGGAAATTTGATTCTTCCAAGAATGCAAATTTGAATACAGTTAGGTGGAAAGATCCCAGGACTGCTATAGAGAAACAGGCATTGCAGCATTAACTCTCTACATACTTGCTGGGGTAGAGGGCAAGGAGAGAGGGTCTCCAATGAATTATTCTGTACCTTCAGACAAAAACTGTGCAAGCTCAAGGATGTGTGTGTGTGTATGTGTGTGTGTGTGTGTGTGTGTGTGTGTGTGTGTGTGTGTGTGTGTCTCACTGGGGATTGAACCCAGAGGCATTCTATCTCCGAGCTACACCCAGCCCTATTTCATTTTTAAATTTTGAAACAGGGTCTCACTAAGTTGCTGAGGGCCTTGCTAAATTGCTGAGGCTGTCTGAAAACCTGTGATCCTCCTGTCTCAGCCTTCAAGGACTTCTCTGAGCTCTCTAAGGATCAAAACTAAAGCTGCGAGGGATTCAAAATCTTCTACGTTGAATAGAAATGTAAGACTTGACTCTTAAAGTCCCTTCTTCCCTTGTTTAAGCAGGCACCTTATGAGAAACCAGAGAAATGTTATGCTTTATTGCTTAGATGAATTGAAATAAATAGCTCGTGGACAGAAACCATGGTATGCAATTCTTGGAATACTTAGTACTCAAGTCCTTCTCCACCATTGCCTTATAAAGCCTCAGAAAAGGAATTTCTACTGTCAGGGAAGATATTTAAAATTTGGGAAACCTCTACCAATGCTACTGATGATATCTAAGTAATCACTATAGTTATTAATATTATATCTAGTTAATTTGCAGAATTCTAGAATTATTGCCTCGACAGGAACTTAATTATACTTCTGATTTTGGAACTTTCTATATTGTATTGTTTATTAGGGTAGTCATATCAATTGCCTTTTTGGGGGGGTACTGAGGATTGAACCCAGGGGCGTTCTACCTCTGAGCTGCACCCCCAGATCTTTTTTATGTTTTATTTTTGAAACAGGGTCTTGCGAAGTTGCTGAGGCTGGCCTTGAACCTGGAATCCTCCTGTATCAGCCTCCCATGTACTGGGATTACAGGTGTGCACCACCACGCCCAACATCGACAGTCTTTTTTCAATTGAATGGCCTGCTGATAATGGCCTCACCAAGCTGTCAGGTAATTGAGGACAGTGAGGACAGTGTCTGTCATGCTCACTCTAGTATCTCCAGAGCCCCCCAGTCCAGGGCCTGTCCCATAGCAGATGCTCAGTCGGCATCCATTGAATGAGCAAACGAAGTTGTTGATCCTCTTGCTTTGATTCCAAATGACAAAGTCATAGTTGGCAAATGCTACAGACACATTTTTAACTTTGGGACTAAGTATCAAGGTTTTGGTGAATGAACATTGTTCCATATTTTAGTGGCTAAGCATAGGCTTTGATCATTGAATGACCCCTTAGTACTAAGTGAGCCACATTGGCTTTTCCTCTGTAAACCAACAAACAAAAGTCCCATGGCATTGTTTTGTTTGCTTGCTCGCTTTTGAAGTTTTTACAGTTTAAGATTTGCAAGCGTGAACAAGGGGGCAAATAGCTCCCCACAACATGAATCCTAGTTGGATGTGTGTTCTGCTGCATCTATGGGCACCCCCCATCCCACCCACCCAAATGGAAGATACAGGGCTCTCCTACTCTTCACACAGAAATCCTGGGAAAGGTTCACCCCCAATCTCTTTGATGTGAGTTTAAGGTCAACTAAGGACACAGCTTGCTATAGATATTAGGTCATCCTGCAATATAGGGTCAAGGAAAAGGAGGATCAAAGGCCAAAAAAGAAAATGGGTGGTAAAGCAGAAGAAAATGTATTAAATGGAATGAACCCAAACCAGGTCCTTGTCTTTCAAAGGATACTAAGTACAAAATGATAGCAAGATAATAGGAATAAAACCTATGTAAGTCACTGGGGCATCCAGTTTCTGTTCACAATGAAATAGCTCCAGTTCATCTTTGATTTTTCCATTCATGAGGAAAAAACAGGGAGATTATAAAACTAAATATGGATCTCAGCATTAACAGCTGAACAGATAAAGGAATTTAAAGGCTTTAATTAAAAACTATGATCACAGTGAGATACCACTTCATACCCATTAGGATGGCATCTATTAAAAAATGGAAAATAGCAAGTGTCGATGAGGATTTAGAGAAAATAGAGCCCGTGTGCCTCGCTGGTGGGAATGTAAAATGGTACAGTTTCTGTGGGAAACAGTTTGGCAGTACCTGAAAAAGTTAAAAATAGACTACATGACTCAGCAATTTAACTTCTAGGTAGATATCAAAAATTGCAATTGAAAATTGGGACTCAGATATTATTGACAATACTCAAAAGATAGATACAACTGCAGTGTCCATCTACAGATAGACAAAAGGTGGTATACAATGGAAGGAAACCATAAAAAGGAAGGAAACTGTGACATGGGCTACAATGTGGATGAACGTTAAAAACATTGCGTTAAATGAAATAAGCCAGAACAAAGGACATATTGTAAGATTCCACTTAAAGGAGGAATTTAAATTCAGAGTCAGAAATTAGAATAAGGATTGTTAGGGGCTCAGGAGAAGGAAGAGTGGGAGTTATTGTTTAATTGGTACAGAGATTTGGTTTGGGATGATGAGAATTTTCTGAAAATGAATAGTGGTGATGGTTGTACACCATTGTGAATGTACCCAATGCCAATGAATTTTGCACTTAAAAATGGCTAAAATGACAACTTTTATGTTATGTGTATTTTACCACAATAAAAAATACATTGTAATACCTGTGAATACATTAATTATATTCACAGTGTAGCAACTGCCATCACCCAACAGTGTAGATCTTCCTGAGTTCAGAGCCAGAGGACGTGGGATCTGCCGATGTTCCCGGGCTGCTCAGGTGGCCTCGCACAGCTTTCCTTCCCCAGTAAACTGGGGGAGATGGGAGCTGCCCCAGGTATGGAACCCACTAGAGCAGCTCTTCTACTACACAGAGCTGTGGGGAGCAGGGCTGAACTCTCCACAGCTGCCTTGCTCAGCCACAGAGAGGGAACCCAGCGCTATTGCCTGGCCTCCACTCACCCAGTACACAGATCTTCCTCATGGAGGTGGGGAGATGGTAGTTGCCTCTTGGCTGCTGGGCCTGAAGAAAATCGCCTTTTGTAACATTGAGCTGGGCAGATGGGATGGTGTAGCCCCTAACACAATTGCCATGGCCTCCCCCTCATCCTAGAGTTTCTGTAGATTTTGTTGGATAAAGTATTTCTTAAATTGTTGTAAGCCCTTTGATATCAGCAGAGATTTTGAATGATAGACTTTGCTATTTTTTGTTGTTTTGGGTATTGGTGATTAAATCCAGGGGCATTCTACCTCCGAGCTACATGCCCAGGTCTATTTATTTATTTACTTATTTATTTGTGAAATAGGCTCTCTCTAAGTTGCTGAGGGTCTTGCTAAGTTGCCAGGCTGGCCTTGAAACTGGGATTCTCCTGTCTCAGTCTACAAGTACTGGGATTACAGGTGTACTCCACCATGTCCAGCTTTTTTTTTTTTTTTACCAGCTGTAAAACTTAGATATAAAATGTCCCCTAAAGAGCTCACTTATTAATGTTTGGAGCTGATGCAATTGAGTCATGAGGGTTGTAATCCCAGAAGTGGATAAATCCATTGTAATGGATTTACCTGGGTAGGACCTGATAGGCCAGTAGGGTGTGGCTAGAAGAGGTGGTCCCTGGGGGTGTAGCCTTGGAGATTATGTATGATTCCTCCTCCTCCTGCTCTCTCTTTCTTGCTTCTGGCTTCCATGATGTGAGGAGCATAGCCCATGTGCTCTCCCTTTCTCTGCCTCCTGCCACCATGCCCTGATTCCGCAGTCCCCAGCCTCGCATGGACTGAATTAGAAACCATAAGAATATAAATCTTCTTTCCTCTAAGTTACATGGTCAATCTTTTAGACTATAGCTGCAAGAATGCTGACCAGGACACCAGCATAATGTATCTTTAGAGGAGAGGTTTCCGGGATCCTCACATTACTATTCTAGAAGCCCCACCTAACCCCAGACTCTTCCCCATAGGGTTTGAATTAACCATGGCGGAATGATGCATATTTTTTGCAAAGCAGTATTTCACACAGGTCCTCTTGAAGGTTCTTCTAGGAAAATTCATGTATCAATCTTATACTCTTCTGACAGTATCCCAGGGAGAAGCAAAGAAAGTGACTACCTCCTTCTTCAGTCTGTCTAAGACTTTGCTGAAGGTGGTGGGTGGTGACTAAACCCTTTGTCCTAAGAGCTAACATTTGGAATAAGGCAAAGTATTTCAGTAGATAAACCTAAGATCAAAAGTTCCTGCAGGAAAGTAAAGAAACAAACAGCATGCAGACTCCCAGAGCTTTCGGAAACACAAGCCCTTTGAAATCCACAAAATCACCTGTGTCTTTGGGTAGGGACTTAGAGTGACTTCCAAGGGGATTAAACCCCATCAGCAGCGCTTGCTTCAGAAAGGAATGCTCATTGAACTCCCTTGGGAGGCTGACATTGTAATCGTCTGCTTCTGAGTTTCTGCATAACCTTGCTTTGATCTTTGTGTTTCCTTCCCATAAGGACTTCGCCATTGCTGGGGATTTCATATTTCTTTTATTTCCAATTGCTTTTTTAAGGAGAGAGAAGAGACAACCGACTCAATGCTGTCTGCATACAGTCTTGCAAAACCACAGCTGAGAATTTTCAATATTATTCTGACCGGATAACCTGCCACTCTGAAGCGATTTTCTTCGCTAGACTTGCCACAGGTTGGAAGGGGAGCTGTCCTTCAAGAATAATAAATAACACAGCGATTGTCTCCACAAGTCTAGCATGATTAATAGATTTTTACCTCATCCATTCCCTCATTTGACACAAGGTTGGAGACCAGTTTCATTCTTTCTAGAAGAAGAAACCAAATTATTTGCCAGTATGCTTAATATGATGAATTGCTAAACCAAAAGCAATATCCTTGTAATTCTTTTAGAGGTCTCTTAATGTGTCTATCCATTTTCCTTCCAAAGACCATTTGCTTATTAAGATCCACTCTGTGAAAAGACTCCCACTGCATATTTCAAACATTGGTTAAAAAGAATTCTTCAGCTGGGTGTGGTGGCACTTGCCTGTAATCCCAGTACTTGGGAAGTTGAGACAGGAGGATTGCAGGTTCAAGACTAGCCTCAGCAACTTGGCAGGGCCCTGTTTCAAAAAATAAAATAAAATAAAAAGGGGGTATAGCTCAGAGATAGAATGCCCCTGGGTTTAATCCCCAGTAACACACACACACATACACACGCGCACGCACACACACACACACACACACACACACACACACACACACAAGGATTCTTCTTCAGGTATGAAGCCAGAAATCTTAAGATCCCTCCCTTCATGTTGTCCCCGTGACTTCTGGCAAGCCCTGCCAACCCCTCAACCTCCACCCGCTGTGCCCAAGTACATTCTGAATAGCAAGAACTTCTTCCTGGATGTATTGTTTAGATCAAGCTCAGAGAATGTTCTTGAGTTTCTTTCATCATCGAATAAAGATTGTGGCGGGGAGGGGGTGGAGGTCAGGGGAAGCATGTCTTAGAGATGAAGGGTAAATGGAGATCTTTGATTCAAAGACTGGCTCCTTCACTTTCTCTGACATAGAACTCCTATTCACCCCATACTTCCTACTGCAAATTGCTTAGGTACAGCCTGACAATGTGGCAGATACACAAGGACTGTTCCCACATCTCACTACAAACACAGCCACCCTCTCTGGGGAACATAAGAGAAACTTCTGGGCTTCCACTTCCCCTCCATTTGTTTGAAGGATCAAGAGAACACAGTTCCATTTTCAACAAAAATTAAAAAGGAAAATCATGAAAAGAGCCAACCTCCTCCTTTTTTTCTCTCTCCCTTAATATATTGTTGCATCCAGGGAAGAGGAAACGGTGAGCGCCACTGATACTGGGTCCCCAGGGGCCCCCAGAAGGGTCACTCCCCAGCTATCACAGGAGCACGTCTTCCTCCATTTGCAGAGGGATTTTGCAACAGGCGTAGAAGTTACTCTTGGCTCTGCTCTGATGTGCAAAAAAAGAAAAAAGAAGAGAGAGAGAGAAAAAAAAACAAAAAAGAGAAAGAAATGCCACCATGCTTCAGGGACCAGGCTGTGTTCACACCTGGGTTTTCACAGGGCAGAGAGTTTTTGGCTTTAACGATCTGGAGATTTGAGAAGAGAGCTTTGAAAACCATTAGCTGTGTTCCTGCTGGTCTATCCACCAGCTGGCTCAGAACTGTGTGTTCCTTAAGGGCAAGGACAAATTCCTTCCACATGTTTTTGTTTTTTCTTCTTAAGGTGCTATTCGTGCTGCCAATGGGCCAACTGACTTTGGGACTTGAAATATGAAACCATCTGGTTTATTCTGCACTCTTTCTAAATAAGGCGTGCACTGGATTGAAATTACCAGATAATTGGACTGGCACCCTTTGAGAACTAAAATTTAAAAAGTGAAAATGCACTTGGACCACATTTAGTTAATCCATATGGTGGAAATGATTAATTCTCCTTTGACAATGCAAGTTAATTATCATGAATGTATTATTTTCCTGGCTGGATCGGAAGCGCCCTCAAGAGCTATGAGATGGGAAGGACTTTTTGCAGCCTCCTTTCTGGTCTTGGGGTTCTAGCCTCTTTCTACTGGTTTTCTGAGTGTCAAATTCCGTGTTCACTTGTTTTCGCTTCTGTCATTTCCTCCTCGCATCTGTTTCTGAGAAATTTCTGCCTTCCTTGGTCTTGACTATTTACTTCTTCACCAATTGTAACCTAGAACAGAAATGAGAGGAACCAGATGGTCTTAATTCTGCCGAGTACATTACTTAGTAAGTATGCTCTCTTGCCAACCAAGTAAAGAGCATGAGTGTTATGAGAGATATAAAAATCTTATTGATCCCTTTAGTCAGTATGTGAGGAGATGAACTTCATACCAACTGGCATTTTATTTTGTACTAAGAAAAACATGCATTTCATTGTATTATTAAAATTTGCCTTGGGTATAAGAAGTCAATTGGACCTCCCAAATAGATTTGGATCCATCCATTTCTAAACCCTTTAAACTCTTTAAACTCTCTGGTCTAGGCCAACATTCTCTCTCACAGGAAGTTATGATTGCCTCCTGATTGTCTCCCAGCATCACTCTGGCTTCCTTCCAACCTGTTCTCTATAAGAGAGCCAGAATGGGCTTTCCGAAATGTGAATGTCATTTCATTTCTTCTTTGCTCAATGGCTCTCCATGTCAGCCTTACCTTGCCTCTCTGTTCCTCTCCTGCTGTGTTCTGCCACACTATCTTCTCTCCTTAGCCATGTTCCTTTATACCACAGGGCCTTTGCACACACAGTACACTCTGTCTAGAATGTTCTTCCTTCTTTCCATGACTGGCTCCTTCTGTCCTCAAATTAAATGGTACTTATTCAGAAAGGCATTTCCCGACCACTCCAATTAAAGTAGTATTTACTATTATTCTCTAAGATAGTTATGTGAATAGACATATGGGAATGAACACAAAGTATGAAAATCGTTGTATCACATGTTAAAAATTCATCCTGGAAGAGACATTCAGTACACTGGAAGATAAAACAACCTTGCCAGCTTGACTTTATCCAGCCTCTGTCAATAGCTACCCCAGTGCTGGAACAAAGAACAACGAATGAAGTAGCCACAGTGCAGAGATGGAGGTCACAGACACATGTGCTCAGCAGCATGAACTGTACGTACCAAGGCTGATCTAGCTGCTACCATCACTGAAGAGCCAACGTGCTAATGTGAGGACTGATGCTGACCTTCCCGTGTGACACCGTGGCTCAAGAAGAATCACCAGTCACTTGGTGAAAGGTTGACTGTATTGTTTCTTTTCGTTTTCACAGGAATAGACATGTATTCTGCATGTAAGTTTGCCTTTGCTGCTTATAAGAACTCAGCCGGCACGATGAGACAGGAAGGGCTTCACAGTGCTTGTGCTAGTGTCAGGATCCCACATAACATCATATCAAGCCCTGAGCTTCTCTTTACAATAAATGAGGAGCAGATGGTCCCGTGGCCTTGGGAGCTGCTGGCCATGCCACATATATACCACCCAGAGGTGCCCAGCTCCCTAGAGTGCTTCTTGGAAGAAACAGCCAGTGTGGGCAGCCATCCTCCAGTGGATCAAAGACTTATATGGTACTATATTGTCAACAGGAAGACAAAATGGAAGAGAAGTGGTCCCACACACCATCACTCCCAACGACACACTGGGGGCTTTGTACTTATTCCTATAGCTCTGGGCTCTGCAGGGTTAGAATCTCAACCTCAAAGAAAGCATAATTTCACCTGGGGATATAGCAAAGTGTCATTGAATATAAGCTCTGGCTGCTACCTGGACACTTTTGTTCCATGCCTCCAGATACCAGGAGACAAGTAGAGGAGTCACCATCTCGGCAGGTCATTGACCTGATCATCAGGAGGAATTAGGGCTGGTTTTACACAGTGTGCCCGGGAAGAATAGTATAGAACCTGAGTGACCCACTTCCCACTTGGGTTTCTTTCTTTTTTTTTTTTTTTTGCGGTACTGGGGATTGAATGCAGGGGCGTTCTACCTCTGCGCTACACCCCTGGCCCTATTTTTTTATGCTTTATTTTTGAAACCGGGTCTCACAAAGTTGCGGAGGGCCTCACTAGGTAGAGAGAGAGAAAGAGAGAGAGAGAGGAGAGAGGATAGAGAGAGAGAGAGAGATAGATCGATCGAGCGCGCACGCATGCACACTGAGGTTGGCCGCGAACCCGGATCCTCCGGTCTCTGCCTCCCAAAGTACTGGGATTACAAGCATGCGCCACCACGCCCGGCCCCCACTTGGGTTTCTTTTGATACTTCCTTAACTTGTGATTGTAAATGAACAGGTTCATCAACCCCATTCTGCAAAAGGTGTGTGTCTTCGTCAGTTTGGGCTACTATAACAAAATACCATAGATTGGGTGGCTTACACAAAACCATTTGCTTCTTACAGTTCTGGAGACTGGGAATTCCAAGATCAAGGTGCAGTCAGTTTTGGTTTCTGGTAAGGGTTTATTTCCTGGCTTCCAGATAGCTACCCTGTCACACACAGAGAAAGGACAGGCTCTTGACTCCTCCTCTTCTTACAAAGGCACTAATCCCATCATGAGGACTCCACCCTCACACCTTCATATAAACCTAATAACCTCCCAAACTCCCCACCTCCAAACACCATCACCTTGGGGATCATAGTTTCAACATGAATTTTGCAGGGCCACAAACATTGAGTTCATAGCAGTGTGGTGACCTCTTGGGGATAAGAATCTAGGTGATGCTACCAGGAAATCCAGAGACTGGCAGAGGTGGTATCTGGTGGTGAAGGGAATCTAGATTAGTCTTAGTCTGTTTTCTGTTACTATAACACAATACCTGAGACCAGATGATCTATAAAGAATAGAGGTTTATTTAGCTCACAATTCTGGAGGTTAGGACATTCAAGAGCATGGTGCCCTCATCCAGTGAGGGTCTTCTTGTTGCAGTGTAACACGGTAGAGGACATCACATGGTGAGTCAGAGCAGGTGTGCTAATTCAGGTCTCTCTTCATCTTTTTGTAAAGCCACTGATGCCAGCATGGGGGCCTCACTCTCATGACCAACCCTAATTACCCCAAAGGCCCTACCTCCATGTACTAATAACATATGAATTTGGGGCTTGAATTTCCAGTACTTGAACTTCTAAGGGACACATTCAAACCATAGTACTGAGCGATAGAGGAAGGGAAAAATGAGGGTGAGTTTGGGGCCCTAGACTCATTGCAGCTGCAGGGGCTGAAGTTTATCCTAACTTTCCTCTTCTAAGTTTTCCATCAGAAGGAGAAGCCCACAAGAACCCTGCCAGAGAAGCTTTAGGAATCTGTGAAGTGGCCTTCAGTGACGCTAGAGGGGTACTGAGGGAGATGCAGAGACGAGCTGCCCATCCCTCTCCAAAGAGGACATCACACCTGCTATGAGATTGTAGTTAGCAGCCAGCTTCATCTGCCAGAAACTCAGGGCTGGCCCCAGCCATGGAGGGCACACTCTTACCAGGGCAGCCCACCTCTGGAGACAGGGATGTAAAGGTCCAGACATTTCTGTTCAACCTGGCACAACCCTGATGGGCAATCTTCACTACAGAGCTGCCCACCACAGTGACTGAAGCTTACTGAGGCTTAGTTGGGGCCTCATCACTGTTCAGTTTCTCTCCCTGCTCCATCTTCTTTCATCCCCCTTCTTTTTACTGATGTTAATCCTTAATAAACATCTTGCACCCAAATTTGTCTCAGCAGCTGCTTCCAGAGAAGCAAACCTGCAATGGGCTTTGAGGCAAGGTAGCAACTCACTAACTGGGTAATTTGGGACACACGATTTCACTCTCCTAAATGTCCATGTCCTCATTAGTAAAATAGGGATAATGTCTGCCTTGCAGGGTTGTGGGGCTTAAATGAAATTGAATGTGTAAATCACCTAGCACAGTGCTTGGCATTTAACTACCTGCGCTCAGTATGTGTTTTACTGATGTTTTACTGTTGTTTAAAGGGAAGCTCCTTGGAGATGGACAATCTTACATTCTAACACAGCTCTGTGAGTTTTCTTCTGAGGATGATCTGAGCCCCAGTTTTCTGGCCATGTTGTTGACAATAATCTCGCTTAATCCTTCCATAGCATAAACAGAGAGCCAGGCACATTCTAAGTGTCGTATATATATGTAGGTCATTTAACCCACACAACAGCCCAGTGAGGAAGGTGCTCCCTACTCCCATTGTACAGATGATGAAACTGAGACAGAGAGGTTTGTGAAATGGTCTCAGGTCCCAGAGATTGGAAGCGGGAGAGCGGGGCTCTGAATGCAGGAAGGCTGGGACCAGAATTGGTGCTTTGCTCACCGGAGTCTACTGCCTCTTGATTTGACTTCGTTTTACAAAGAACTTGAGGCAGAATGAGGCCATCCTGCCTCTTACCTGCACCTGCCTGTGACACCCTTCTGGAACAAATTTTTTTGAATAGGAAAGAGGATGGGTGAAGTCACCTACTTGCAAATAGGCTGACATTCCTTAATCCCTGAGGGAGGCAGAATCCAACACCCTTCTCTCCCTGGGGTCAAGGAGCCAACCCCTGGGGACTGCCCTGGCCGAGTGGGGTACAGGAGCGAGATGTTGACAATGGCAGCTTCCTTGAAAAACTTCAGATATTTGCAAATAATTAACTCAGTTTTTCAACATGTCTTTATTTGCTTAAATTAACAAAATATAGGTTCCATGATATTTCCAGGTAAACTGCCTTTTTACTGAAGCAGAGAGCAATATTCACAACTTGGGTTGCTATACACTTGGAGTTTTAGTTTTCTTAATAGCAAGCCAGAATTCTGTACAAAGTCAACATTTGGTGTACTGTTGTCTAACTATTTGAATGATTCTAAATGTTAGCTCCGTTACATTTTGTTCCAGCAAAGCAGACAAAGACTATAATTTGAAACACAATGTTAATATTTTATTAAATGCCTTCAGGGCTTAATAAATACAGTATGCACATTGAGCTTTCTCATGCAACTACTCATATATGAATAAAGCAGTTGCTCTGGAGGGTTTATGAAAGGTCAGCTTTAGTCTCATGGCCAACAGGGGGAATACAATTTTGAAAAAGAATGAAAGAGGAATTGAAAGGCAACAGGAGGAGTGATCACAGGCCTGAATACAAAGGATGAGAGACAAATAGGCCACTCGGCTGGTTCATTGGTTGGTTCAAAGTGGCAGTGATCAAAAATCCAGAAAGCATTTGGTCGTGACCCGTTTTGAGAGTCTTGCAATGTGATGAAGGTCATGGCCTTGGAATGCTGGTAACCTTGGATGACCTCATTCCTCCCTTTTCTGGGGATGGCCCCAACGGGTCCTCCTTCCACTTGCATTCTGGTTTATCAGCTCATCAGGCAAGGATGGCTGACCCTTCCCTCAGCTCTGCACTCATGCATAGGGTGTCGATGTCATTTATCACCCATACAAGGATACTTTGGAGAATCAGGGGACACTGTTAGTAATTGCCCTGGGTCAACACGTACAAACCAGGATTGTCCCAGGCAAACCAGGATGTTGTTTACTTAATTTGTAAAGCCAAGGTTTTAGCGTTGGTTCTCAGAAGGTCAGAGTTATCTTATCCATCAGGTTAGCATTCATTAAGTCTTTCATATCCAAAGCCAAAAGCTAAAAACAGCCCTTGGAACACATTCCATAATAATTTTTTGTTACTTTCCCTCCTTCAATTTTTCTTCTCCCTCCAAATGAAATTTTACTTACAATGCTAACATACTAAACAGACGAAACTGGAGCCACTTTGAGTGACATGGGCATGGGGGCTGAGAGTTTCTCTTCCCTGGCAGCTCTGCAGGGGCCCCAAGAGGGACCCCAGGCTCCTCAAGACACAAGTGGAAAACCACCATTCTAGACCGTACTCTCTCCGACTCAACTTTACCTGGTTCCTCAAGCATTCCCATGGGATTTGTTTTGGTTGGAAAGGACTAGAGCCTGCTAGTCTAGATTGTCCTGGCTCTTATTCTAGCCAGGAATGCCCAGAAGCAACTGGAAGTCTGTGCCACGTGTAGTCGGGCATAGAATATAGTAGGTCCTCAATACATGGCTTCTGAATGAATACACGTATAACAGGACCTTAAGAGGGAGTGGCCTCACAGTCCACTCTGCCAGTGTCCTGGGCAATTTCATCAAGGCACTGAGGAGCTATATTCTAGTGAATGGGAGGGAGCGGGCCCCTCTGAGAACTTGGAATAATTCTTGGCCCAGAGTTGTGCTTGTAACTATAAAAACCCACAGTCTTCTCTCCACTGCCTCCTCTGCAGGTGCTCTGACCTCAGGACCAGGGTGGCAGTAGGACACCCACGCAGCTTCAGCACTTCCTGACAGTGGTGATGCTAAAGGAAGGCATTCTAGAAAGGTGGCAGGAGGGATGGGCGATGGATTGCCAAAGCACACAGGTGAATGATGAGGACTAGACGGGGCCAGTGGGGAAGCACCTTGACCAACAGAAAGAGCCGGCATTCAGCCCTTGGAGATGGACTAGGTCTTCTAAAGAGAAGTCCTGGGAAGGTTGGAGGACAGGAAGCAAAGTAATCAGCAGTACCTCACTTGCCAAATGACAGTTGAAGCTCCCAAACGCAAGGCAGTTTTTACATAAACAGACACAATACCTACTAAGGGGTCACAGTCACACGCATGCAGCCTCTGTCAGTATTGCTTCATTCAGTGACAGTGCCTAAGTTAAACCCACCTCCCAAGCCCAACCCACCTAGCACAGTCATCATCACTCACGGGAGTCATGGTGCCAGCACCTGGGCAGGAATAGTCACCACAGGCCAGCCCTGCATTTTTCAAAATAATAAGTGGCCATGAACATAAGTGTGCATCTATATGGAATGTGTGTGTGTGTGTGTGTGTGTGTGTGTGTGTGTGTGTGTGTGTGTTTTTCTTTGTGAGGCTCTTACAGAACAGGGATGAAGGCCCGAGTCAGCATTATAGTTCCAGGTCTCCTGTCCCCTATCTCAGTAAGTCTGAAGCCAGGGACAGAAATATTTATGGAGTCCCTGGGAGGGGATCCTAGAAGACTCAGAAATAGGTGAGGGATATTTGAGCCCAGTGAATGTTCCTCAATCCTGGCTGCACATAAGAGTCACCTGGGGTTATTTGGAAACTACCAAATGCTAGGACTCCACTCCCAACCAATAGAATCAGCATCTCAAGGGGTGGGGCCCTGTGTTTTTAAAAGGCTCCCCCAGATGATTCTAAGGTACAGCCAGCCTTGAGAACACAGCCCAGGTCTTCCTGACAGTGACTAGCTGATGATTACTTTAACCAGGAATAAGTCAGAGCTTGTTTCGGTAGAATTCCTCCATCTACCCCTGGCTCCAGCACCATGGGGAGATCCGCTGCTCACTGGTGACAAGGCTCCCTGTAGCTGCTTTCTGGAGCGCGAGGCCTCAGAGCAGGCAGCAATGTCTCCAGGGGAGGGGTTAGTCTGAGGAGCCAGGATCCCTGGGCATTGTCCAGGCATCGGCAAATGTGCCCCAAATACCCCGTCTGATGAAGGGAGCTGAAGCAGGGCAAGAGAGACCCAAGCAGGCATCTAAGTATTGCTGGTTTTCCCTCAGCCAAAGCTACTCATCTTCTCCTGAAATTTTTTTCTTACACCTGCTGCAACTACTTGAGAACATCCTTTTCAATAGCTCACCCTTCTGTGTCATTTCTGGTGTTTTTGATTATTTAATAAAGACTATTTTATATACACAGCTACTCATATTTCCATCTATCTGGAAAAATATAATAACTTTCACAAATTCAACTAAATCGTTGTTAATAAGGTAACATGTCAAGCACCATAGTTTTGCAACTAGAAAGAAATTTACCACGTATTGCATATTAGTTGAAGGAAAATAGAATTCCTAAAAGCACCTCAGGGTCAGCTTACAATTAGATAACTAGAAAGATACGCACAGTTTCTGTAATGGGTGATGCATAAAATAGCACTGAAGAAGACCCTGCATGCGTGCTCAAAGTATGAAGGGCCCAAGGAATGACCTGAGAAGCATTTACATCACCTAGGACCATCCCTGCTCACTCAGTCTGAGCCATTCGCAAAGACTGTCGTTGCTCATCAGTCCCCAGCAAATGACAGTTCATGCAGAAAGCTATATTTGAACTGCCTAGTTCTCATTTTCCAAATGTAATTGTAAAACTGTCCACTTAAATGCCCAAGAGCATGGCTTGTTTTTCCATTTTCCTCCCCAGTAATTCTTTTAAGCTCTCATCTCTGTGCTTGAAGTATAAGTAATCAGAAAAAGAGGGGCCCCGCCGGGTGTTGGAAAACACCCTGAGGCCGAGACACTCGTCCCTGCGGGCACAGTCTCTCTCCTCGCTGCCCTCTGCCCCATGGTGGGCCTTGCTGCTCTCCTCCAGGTCTTCTTTGGACACATCCTCTTTCTCCTTGCAGCCTTCCTCCAGCTCCTGGGGGGCCTGCTCAGGCTTGGAGGACAGATCCTGGGGCCCACAGGGCTGCTGGCTTTGGGAGCCCAGGCCAGGGCTGCAGGGCTCCACCTCATAGCACTTGTCATCCTCCTCCTCCTCCTCCTCCTCCTCTTCCTCCTCCTCCTCATGGCAGGGGCTGCCCCGTGTGCTTTCCTCATCCGACTGGAACACAGGCCCCTTGGTCCCACGCTTCTGGGACAGGTCAAAAGGCTCCTCCTGCTCCAAACTCCTCAGGACACTTGCGGACTGCGCCAGGGCGATTCTCCCCCTTCCCAAACCTGCAAGGAGAGAGGGAGAATTCATGCACCCAGGAGAAACAGTGAAATGGAAAATATAGTAAGTTTATAGTAGAGAATCCTGGTGAAATGGGCCCGTGGGTGGGTGGGGCTTACCCAGGGCCATTTAACATATTCTGATTATACATTTTAAAAATAGAGAAGGCTGTGGACCTTGGGAGGCTTATCACAGACAGTATCTAAATCAGTATGACCCCCGTAAAGGCGAATTTGGCAACGCGCCTCAAAAGCTTTAAAAATAAGCCTTGACTTAGCAGTGACTCCACTGAGAATTTACATGATGCAAATAGGGCAGGCAGGAGCACAGAATGTATGTGTGAGGATGCTCATCACTACATTTTTTTTATTATAGTGAAACTATGAAAACAATTTTGGTATTTAAGTTTTGGTTAAACACATCCATCCATACAATGAACTACGTGTAGTGTGATATGGAGACCCACCAGCAATCATAAAATGTATTCTCTACATACTTTAAGTTTAAAAATATGCATATATATTTATAGTGTAGACCCAAGTTTTTTCTCTCTCAAAAAATGTCTGGGAGAATGTATGCCAAAGTCTCAAAATTGATGAACTCTGAGGCGATGATTACATTTTCTCTTCACTACCCAAGTATCTCTTATTTTATTTTTTTCAGTGAATATCTATTTTACTGTAAGAGGGAAAAAGACAATAACAAAAGTATTTTCAATTTGAAAAGACAAAGAGACTAGGCTTGGAGAGGAGGAGGCCACTGGAAGACAGTAGCCCCTGTGCAGAGTAGAAAGGGCAGGAGTAGGAGCTCCGAGGAGCCCTCAGAGCCCCTGTGTCTGACCACCAGCCCCTGTGCCTGGCGGGCACAGTGATTGGAGTGGGGCGCACTTTCAGTTTCAGTTTGCAGGTCTGCAGGGATGGGCATCCCAGTGCCCAGTGGACATGTGCTAGTGTTCCATTTCACCCATCCTACAGCCTCTGCCTGTGCTGAGCCAGGCTCTGAGGAACAGGCCAGGACTCTAAAGAGGAGAAAAGGCAAGGGAGTGGTCCAGGATGCAGCCAGACAGGCTTCAGGTGGGAGTACTGAAAGGAAGGACAGGGCCCTGAGGTCCAACTTTGCCTACTTTACGATATGGTCTGGCTAGGCAGCTGTCTATAGCTTTAATCCCATTAGGGGACACGGAGGCTCCTTTTCATCTTTTTAATAATTTTTGAGCCATTTGAAAAACTAGAATTAAAAAAAATGCTAACACCCTTTGTAGATGAAGACACTAAAATTGTTGAAAGTCTGTAAGAAATTTCAAAGCAACACTCTGATATATAGCGATGCTCTCCCCCAAAGGCAGAGCTGTTAGGTACCTTTTAGGATGCCAGCATCAGGAGGGTAGGTGACCCTCCTGGTGACCAGATCAGGCTATCAGCTGGAGGACCATCCCCACTGCCATGGCTGTCTCCCCAGCCCCAGTGATGGAGCACACTTGGCCTGTTCTGGAAAAACCCAGGGCTAGCTTGGGAAGTGGCTCAGGCAACTAGAGATTCAATGAATAATTCAGTTGAAAAAAAAAACAGAAAAATTGCTTTTTTTTTAACTAGAAATTTTTCAAGGCTTTTGCACAAACTCCAGCCCTTTTTTATGATGACCACAGTTCCTTACCACCCCGTGGATGTTGGGAAAAACCTGAAAGTGACAACCGTTTCGTTACATGCTATGTATTCAGATGTGTGTCTTATTTAGGAATTTCTGTGCTGATTCTGTGCCTTTGTAAGCAGCAAACATGAACAAATCACCCCACATTTTTGCCTAGGGCAGTGAGCACTGGCTTGATTCAGAAACTGTTTAGTTGGAATCCCAGTTCTGCCTTTAGACTTGCTGTTTGACCTCCAGCAGTTTATAACACCTCTGGGCCTTGGTCTCCTCTTACATAAAATGAGAATAACAGTCTCTTTCATGGATTTGTAGCGGGAAGCAATAATGCCTCTAAAGTGTCTCACCCTGTGCTTTGATCATATTAGTGGTCAAAAATGAGTTAATATGACTTTGTAAGTTACATGTACAACTGCCTTCTCCCCCCATGCAGACCTCCTATAGGGCAAAGAAGGTCTCATTCCCTGGGATCTGCCACTGCACACTGCTCACTGTGTTGGGCAGAGATGCATTTATTGCCTGTTTATTGGAGGACTGGTTGATTAGGCAACTAAGGAGCAAGCTTGATGAATTTAGTAGATCTGGAACACAAACTTCACTACTAACGGCCCTAGAGCTGAGAAGTTAAAGGAGGCAGAACTTGTCATTAGTTCAATTAAGACTCAATGTGGGAGACACAAGCCCCTACTCCGGTTTGGAGCTGATCAGCGGGAAAATAGTCCTTGGGTGAACAGGAAGGAGAGACCTGGGCTGCTGCAAATGCACTTCTGCTGACAGAGGCATGCATAACTGTTTTATTAAAAAGAAAAGAAAAATTACATGCCCTTTCACAGCAATGTGATGACGTGGATACAATAAAGACTGATTTGGAAGGAGCTGGGCATGGTGGTGCATGCCTGTAATCCCAGTAGTTGGGAGGCTGAGACAGGAGGATCACAGGTTTGAGACCAGCCTCAGTGACTTAGCAAGACCCTCAGCAACTTAGCAAAATTCTGTTTCAAAATAAAAAATAAAAAATAGGGCTGAGGGTGTAGCTCAGAGTAAAGAATGCCCCTAGGTTCAAACCCCAGTACCAAAAAAAAAAAGTCAATTCAGAGGGTCTGGGTTCAAATCCTGCCATGGTCACTTTTCAGTTGAGCAACTCTGGAAGCCTCAGTTTCCCCATCTGTAATATAGAAATAGTAGAAGTTCCTTCAGACCAGGGTGGCTATGAGGATTTAAAATGAGTCACCTGATGGATTGTCTGGAACAAAGGAACCAATAACTGCCGACTGGCATCATTATTATGTTCCAGATTTATGGAGAATCTATGATTCTCTTTTATTTACGTCCTTAAGATAGCAGTACTACATTTGTTCTAGTACATTCTAAGTCTGCTCCTGCTGTGTACTTGAAAAATTACCTTCCCCTTTTTGACAAGAACAACCCCTCAAAGAAATGTCCCAAAGCAAAAACATTCCATTCCCATCTGTTGCCCATGGGACCTGGCGGTGTGGGCTTCTGGGCAGGGCGGGTACCTTGAGAGTGAAGGCCCCGCTCCATCACCCCGTGCTTGACCTTCATGTGGCGCGTCAGGTTTCCCTTCAGGGTGAACTTGCTGGGGCAGTAGAGGCACTTGAAGGGCTTGCTGTCTGAGTGCAGGTGCATGTGGCCCATCAGGTTGTGCATCCGGTTGAATTCCTTCCCACACAGCTGTTGGAGAGAGATGGGGAGAACACAGTTATCTTGCCAGGAGAACCCACATCCAGGCCCATGGGGGACAGATGTACCCCAGCCCACACCTGCCTGTATTCTGCTTGGATCTTGGCATTTCAGACTGTTTCTAAGGAACATGTCTCCCTGGAGGTTAGGGAGGGGCTGAAATGTGCCCAGCCTCAGAGGTGGAGCAGGCAGGGATGGATTCATGCATGAGATGCTTGTTACTGGTGTCCAAGGATCTTTGCATTCAAGGTAAAAAAAAGAATTGCAAAGTTCGTAAGGCTTCTTTTTTAAATTTTAGTTTATTTTTTGTGGTGTTGGGGCTTGAACCCAGGGGCATTCTACCTTCAAGTGACACCCCCAACCCTATTTTATTTTTTATTTTGAAATAGGGTCTCTCTAAGTTGCTGATGGTCTTGCTCAGTTGCTAAGGCTGGCCTCGAACCTGTCATCCTCCTGTCTCAGCCTTCCAAATACTGGGATTACAGGCATGTGCCACCATGCCCGGCTATAAAGTTTCTTTGAATGCAACCTTTGGGAAGAAGAACTGAAAAAGCAGTTGCTAGAAGTGTGTTTCTCTTTAATAATAAGGATACAATTATGTGCTTAATATTTATGGGACATCTACAATGTGGAAGGCATTGTTCTAAGCTGGCCAAGGAACATTGTACTTAATTCCCACATCAATCCTGTGAGATGGATGCTACCATTACCTCCATTTTACAGATGGGCAAACCGAGGGTTTAGGTCATTTGGCCAAGGCCCATGGCTAGTGGGTGCTGTAGCTGGGATAAGGAACTCAGGCCACCTGACTTCAGAGACCACAGGATCAACCACTACCACATACAGCAACATAACTCTTCTGTTAGACTGTATCAGGCCATGCATTTCCAATTTTCCATTTGTTAATTATGGGGATGGATTTCAAAGTTAAAAGGAACAAAGAGAAATCTAAGACGGAGATGTGTCTTTTCTCCGGGTAGAGATTTGAAGATGTGAGAATGTTGTCTCAGGTATATAGAAAGTAAACAAGTTTTATTCATTTCTTTTTCATTATTTCTTTCCATTTCCATCAGAGGGCCAGTGTGTGATGGACCACAACAGTGGTTCTTATACTGAAGAGCAAAACCTTCCTTTCAAAGGTAATATATGCGGAAACAGAAAGTGTAGAACAGCGGCTCTGGCGTGCTCTTCTTGTCCCTCACCTTAGCAAAGCAGGGTTTGGAAACTCCAGCCCTTCCTTGGCTGAGATGCAAGAAGAATTTTTTGTTTGCACTTAGACCAAAGTGTTAATGGAGGACATTCTCTTCCCTTCCCCTCTTCAACCTCAGGTGAGAGCTGTCACAAAGAGGACTGGAGGTATAGCATCCCCTGGGGCTTACATCAGTGTCCCTTCTCACTTTGACACTGTCATGGACACTGTTGGAGATTCTGGATTATTTATTTATTTATTTATTGGTATTGGCGATTGAACCCAGGGGCATTCTATCTCTGAACTACACCCCCAGTCCTTTCTATTCTTTATTCTGAAACAGGGACTCACTAAGTTGCTGAGGGTCTTCCTAAGTTGCTGTGGCTGACCTTGAACCTATGATCCTCCTGTTTCAGCCTCCCAAGTATTGGGATTACAGTCATGCACCACCACACCCAACTGGATTTAATTTTTATTAAAATAGGCAACATTTTCTTCAGAGGAGTGGGAATGGAGCTGATCTTGGAGGAATTGGCAGGCCTAATAAATGATGAGCTTGGGAGATTGGCCTAAAAGAAGACTGGATGGTAGGAGGCAGCTGGCCTGGGATCACACAATTGCTACAGATCATCCACATACAGATTATGAATGCTGGAGTCTGTGTTTTTGAATAATTAATATTTGGGGATTTTCAGTACTTTTCCCCTTTCGTTTATATATTAGCAAGAACGAATCTGCCAACCTGGGTGAGGTTCCAAGCTCAGCATCCACAGTCCCTATACACCACATTCATCTGAAAATGGTGACCCAGGAGGAGAAAAGGATGAGAGTTGGTCCAATTCCAGTTTCCTCAGAGAGGCAATATATGGATGGATACCTGTTTTCTTTTACTCCCCATAGAGATAGTAAATTAAGATATATCAACCTGTGGCTCCGTTTTTCACATGCATAAAAATTTTAATAAAAATTTATTTACCAGTTTAGTTTATCCATGTCTCTGTTACAGCTAAAGGAAAAAAAAATCTTTGAATCTCAAGATTCTAACTTAGGTATTGCCAGTTGTAGGTCAGTTTTAGAAGACATATCTCTCATTTGGTTTGTGGAATGGTTCCTGATTATTTGTGTGATGCTGCTGTTTGCCATTGCTAAGTGTGACCAGGACGTCAGTCAGTATCTGTTTCAAATGTGTTCTCACCCAGTAGACTGCAACATCCATGAAGGCCCTGCCTCCTTTTTATTGTATCCCTTGCCTAGTATAAGCCTGATGCATGCTAGGTCCTCAGTAAGAAAATGTTAAGTGAAGGGCTGGGGCACACAGCAGCAGAAAAGTCTTTAGCAGCAAACTTTTGGGAAGCAAAACTTTTGGTAGATAGGGGGTGGAGCTTAAAGCTGGAAGATCAAGTAGGCTGCTGCACAAGTCCAGGCATGGATGGTGCCTCATGTCCTCTAGGTCAGAGAGGGGTCCTTGAAAGGAAGGCACTTCTCCCATCATGGGAGAAATTCCCCATTTAGTTATTATCTGTGGTTGCTGAGGTATTAGACGCTGGACTGGCCTGCAAAGGTTTTGTAAAGGATATGGAATTTTAGCTTCACCTTGAAGAATGTGCAGTGCCCTCTGTTTTTGTTTTGACATGGATAAAGTCTCTTTGTTAGATATTTTTAGACAGTAACATCAACTGTACACCACCAGGCAAGGTAACTATCGCTGTTGTGATAATGAGGAACTGCATACACTCTGGGACTTAGGGTCAGGGCAGACCCTGCAGTTCACCTTCCTTGCCTTCTGCTCCACACACACAGGGGTGTGCTCATCAGAATGACTGCCTCTGGGCATCGTCCAAGCTCTTCCTCAGCCTCAGACAAGCCTTTTATGATAGCCTACTGGGTTTTTTTTTTTTTTTACTCTAGTGTTTTTCTGGCTCAATTTGTTCAGTACTGAACTTCTTGGAACATTTCAGTGGTAAATGAAGCCATTAGGATATAAAAATGATGTTGCCCCTAATAGCAAAGACCTATGGCCTCAGGGAAAGGCCATTGTGGGACATGACTGATCAGCTATATTATGTGTGACTGGTAAAGGAGACTGTTTTTGTACTGTTGATAAAATATAATTGCTGTATATTAAAGTTATCCTACATGGTTTCTGGTACCCTACTGGGCACACCAATGGAGAGCTTTCTCAGGGCTGGGTGGAGGTGTGTCAGTTCTGAAAGGTGTTTGTGGCCCCAAACAGCATTCTAGGTAGTCTTCAATGCAAGGACCACCACCCTTTCCTTTGTATCCAACCTCAGCAAGCACAGGGCCATATGCATAGCACACTTAGTGAATAGTGAAGTATTTGGCTGGGAGAATATAAACAAGACAGGAGGATAGCATCACCCCATGCCGAATTCTAAGAAGCAGCCATCACTGGCTATCTTTCTTTCTCCACTAAATCTATACACATTAGTCTGCAAAATAAAACCCTCACTGGCAGAAGGATGGGGCCAATTAACTCAGTACCCGATGTGCCTGGGCTCCATTCACATCTCATGGTTTCAAAAGGGAAACAAACATTTTGAACTATTTAAGAATGATGGAAGCTAGAGAGAAAATAGGAAACCAAAGGGACTTCAGATAAATGAGAGAGACAAGTAGAATCATGGAAGGGAATCGGGGAAGGGAGGTGGGAGGGAGGAAAGGAGGCTTGATGAAGGAAATGGCTCAAATAATGCTGTGTGTATATATGAAGATGTTACCATCCATCTCACTGACATGTGTGGGGACCTGAAGGGAGTCCCACCAAGTGCTGTGTGCATGTGTGTTTGTGTCACTTTGAACCTCACTATGATGTATAATTGCAATGCATCAATAAAAGTACATTTAAAATGGCTTAGATGGATCATTAGGTCTTAAGATGACAGTGTAGACAGGTGACAGTGGGAGCCCAGGTCAGAACGTACTCTATTTTCTCTTCTGTACAGTGTTGTTAATAACTGCGGTTTCTTATGAAGGACATTGGGAGGATCAAATGAGATCACTGCTGCAAAGTGCTTGGCAAATTGTAAAAGCTCGATAAATATTAGCTCTCATTACTATCATTATGGGGTGCATAGTAGACTAACATTCCAGAAGTAGGAAGATCTTTGAAGATGGGGGTGCTATCCTTTTAAGCCAGATTAACTGGAGGGATATCAAAGGAGGGATCAAAGGAGGAGTCCGCTAAGCAAACGCCTGGCAGGTTACTTTGGGCCTGACAGAGATGCAAGTAGCTGCCTGGCCCCAGCCCAGGCACCGTGATGGAACTCCCGATGGCAGGCTTGGGAGATCCCACATTCCTGCTCCCCAGTCCTCAGACTGCCCTAGAAAGAGCTGGCAGATGCCCTGCATTCTCCAGGCCCCCTTGCTCTGGCCTCCTGGTGCCCTTTTCTTACTGGGTCCAGGGCCTGGAGCCACCTCCGGCACTTGCTTCCCATGAGCCCCTGCGGCAGTGCTGCCGGCCCGAAGCTGCCCCCGAAAGACAAGGCTGTGGGCAGAGACAGGGCGATGGCAGGAGCAGCCACTTGGCTGGGGCCAGAGGGCCAAAAAGCCAAGAAGAAACGCACTAGCTCGCTCCAGCCAGCCTGATGTGAGCTTCAGAGCCGAGATGCCCCAGGAAGCCCGTGTTTTCCTATTCAGAGAGGAAAGGTCAAAGAGCTGCAGCCTGCAGCGAAGGGAATGGCCTCCTCACCGCCCTTCCCTTACATTCTTCTGCCTCTCTCTCCTTTAATAAGAAGGGTGTTCCTTTCCTCAAAGGGAGAGAGAGGGAGGGAGAGAGAGAGAGACTGTAAACTGTCCAAAAGGACCGTGAGAAAACAGGAAGCTTTGAAAAGTACAAGAGAAAGCAAGATGAAATCTATTTGCAGGCCGGCCCCTGGGGACATGTGAGGCATTGTTAAGCAGGCAGTTCATACAGCTATATCCTTCCTTCTGCTGAGGAGCACTTCACTGCCAAAAGGCTGCTATCTGGTCAGTGCCTTAACCCCCTCAACGCCAACCTGAAAACCCTGACCCCAAGCACGGGGCCCGCAAAGTCCCCCGTCTGGTCTTTCCCTTTTGTAGCATCAAAGAGCTTGAGAGGAAAACGGGGCCAGCTTGGCAGTAGAGGTGGAGACCCTTTCCAGGAAGACCTCACCCCTCTTCTAAGGGCTCTGCCCTCTAGCCTTCAGCCCTCTGCTGCAGAACAGGCTGCAGATGAC
This sequence comes from Glis glis, assembly GCA_004027185.1. Lineage (NCBI taxonomy): Eukaryota > Metazoa > Chordata > Mammalia > Rodentia > Gliridae > Glis > Glis glis. The sequence continues at coordinate 10,233 of PVJS01015070.1, read as the reverse complement.
CTGGTGATTCATAACTTAGGCAGCTCCTGGCTTCACCCATCTCAAAAGAGAATTTGTCCCGGAAATTCTGGATGGTTGCTTTTCCTGGACAGGTTTTCCAAAGACGGCAGCTGGTTCTTTGCTGTTATGGAGTGTGGCCGCTACAAGGAGAGTATCCAAATCAAGCCCTGCGTGCTTATGCAGAAGCTGGGAAGCATATTTCTGAAACAAGGCTTGAGTCTACAGGCACAAGTCTCTGGACACACTCCAGTGGGCTCCAAGAAGCAAGAAGTCCAGAAGTCGAGCCAATAGCAAAAGAGCCCAGAAGGGAAGTGATTTAAAATATATATATATATATATATATATGAAAAAAAATAAAACATAGAATGGAAACTTTTCCTCTCCTCTAATTTTCCATCCTATTGTTAATGCCCACGACCATAGTTAGTGAACGTTTCTGCTCACCAGGGACAGCTGTTTCCACTAAGCACGGGCCCAGAGTGAACCAGTTTATGTTGCAACAGGAGGAAGGATTTATGTTAGGAGGAAATTTTAATGGTGAGAATCCCAAGAAATGAGAATGTGTTACTAAAAGAATCTTTCTTTGGGTAAAGGAGACACAGCTAACTGTTGGGGGTGGCTGCGGAGAGGCCCGCCTCTCTTTTCCAGCCATGTCAATCATGGGAAGAGAGTGGCTCTTCCCTATCACCCCCGCCAAGCCTGGGTTTAGTTGTCAGGGCCTGCCTTCCAATGTCACCAAGCGGCTGTATTTGTCTCTGATGGCTTTGAATCACATAGCAATGACCAAATGGCCTCCATCCTTCTCCCAACTCCCAACCCCCCACAACCTTCACCCAGGGCCAGATTTCCACGAATCCATCACAACACAGATGGGAAGTGAGGTCCACAGGATACCATCTCAAGATGGCCCATTCTGCAGTGTTTACAAACACTAAGAGTCTTTTTGTATATCTGTAAACTCAGATGTGCTCTGAAAGCCTCTGAAAATGAAGCAGTGTGGTGGCACAAAAAGGACACCGAGCAGGGTGACACTGTGCAGGGAGGTGGCAACAGGGAGACGAAGAAGCTGGAAATATTCTTATGTCACTTTCCAGGAGACAAAGAGCTCTGGGTCAAGGTGACTGATACCCATTGTTATTCCAGAGGTGTCTAAGAATGGAGAAGGGCTGCCTAAGTTTGACAAAAAATGCCCTTTAATAACACCCAATTCTTTTTGTCTAATAATAGAGAACACAGCCTCTTCACCTAGAGTGTGGCCTCCTGAGAGGATGCCCCTACCAGGAAAAAGCGACCTTTGTAGATGACCAGTCCAAGCCCTATGCCAGGCCCATCTCCCTCTGTGAAGTATAAACTTTGCATCATTTCAAAGCTGGCATTCCACTTTATAAACATTCTCTTGTGGTATCTGATGGGGTGGGCCAGAAACCCAGAGCCTAATCAACCCTCGGGGAAGAGGTAACTGGAGTTTCTAAACCACGCATCCACCATACACCTTTGAACCATGCATGGTGCACTATCACTGGGGTGGGGATGGACATAGTTCTCTGTCCATCCAACTAAGATGGCTCCCTGTGTCACTGGGCCCAAGATGCATGACTCTGTGCAGTTTTCTGTGCACTGGTACCAGAGAGAACTCTCTAGATCCTCAGATACTGCCTGGCCCAAGAAATCCTCCAGGACTTTGAGGATGAAGAAGCAAAACTGCCCCTGTGCCCCCAAATCCCACACAGTCTGTATTGGCTTTGCCCCCACCCTATCCTCCATTTCAGGGGACATTTTCTACTTGGTTGTATCACTACTGCTGAACCAGAATGGATAGGCTGCAGGTGTGAGATGGCTGGATTGAACAGGTGTGGGATAAACTAGGAAATAGCTTCCTTCATATCTTAACGATTTTATTCCACCAACAACTGATAAGATAAAAACCACAGCTCATGCCTGAAGCCCAAAAGTAAAGCAACAAAGAGGCCTTGCTTGCACCTCCATGGTAGGAGACATAAGCTCTGCAGAAGGGATCAGCTGTTAAAAATGAAGCACTCTGGGGGCTCATGGAGTTGGAAGCAAATTAAAGAAGTGCGTAAAGAGAGACAGAAGAGGTGCTCTGTGGAGCGCACCGGTTCCTGCCACCGGGGCTGGCTTTATGGTGTGTACCATGGGATCCCCTACTCAGAAAGGTCCTGAGTTTGATTTGATACCCTGCTTTCACTGTCTTGAAATTCTTAAATCATGTTTGAACAAGGGGTCTTGCATTTCTATTTTACATTGGGCCCTGAAAATTATATAGCCCATCCTACCGGCTGCTTCCTCCTTCTTTAGCTTGGCTGACTCAAGTTGGACATAAATTGACTTTCAAACCACTGAGAACTTGGAGAAAAGGAGGGGAAACAGAAGTGGATGGCAGGAAAAGGGCTGGGGGGAGACGTCTCCCTCTCCCGCCTCTGGACAATGCCCACACGGTCTAGGGAAGCTCTGGTTCCTGACCCCTCACCCCGTCCAAGAGTTGCCAGCACAGGAAAGAAGTGCACATCACAGGGGGTTCCTTCAAGTGGGGGCCACGCTTCAGAGGATGAAAGCAGAACAAGCCTTGGAAACCGGAGCCCTGCTTCAGGAATATGGATGGATGGAGAATGTTATTCCATCAGACATACAGGGACAAATAAGGGAACATTTCCATTTCAAGCAGCAAAGCTTCACAGACATCTGAATGTGGAATTTCCCTCTTTTCCCCCTCAGCCCTCTCTTGGTGACCCGGATGACCCTCGCCGGTGCCGTCCTTAAACTTCCCAATCATGAGCAAGACTCCTTGTGTTAGAAGTGGAGAAGGACACAGTGTCAGGGTGGGGCGGCCTCCAGGAACCTGAGCATTTCTGAGTAACACCAGTCAGGGACTCGGGCTTTACAGATCTCTGTCTTACAAATTTTATCCGATGATGAAATAGAAATGCAACCGAGTTAATCTCACACAGAGCTTTTAACAAAGCTTAATCTCTATGTTACGTGGCACTTACGAATGAGGGAAAAAAAACTTTAGACGACCAAGCTCACAGTTATTCTCAGCCCAAGCAAGAGCATTTCTGAGGTCCTTTGAAGGGCTAGCTTTGGAATCCCTTTCTTTTATTTTTAATTGATATATACTAATTGTACATATTTATGGGGTACAGTGTGATGTTTGGATTCATGTCTACAATGCGTGATGATCAGATGAGAGTAATTAGTACATCCATCATCTTATACATTTTTCACTTTTTTGTGTTGGGAACATTCCAAATCCTTCCTTGTGTCTATTTTGTAATATATAATAAATTATTGTTAACTTTAGGCACCTTTACTGCACTATAGAACACTAGAGTTTGCTCCTCCTATATAACTGTAGTTTTTGTACCCCTCATCAATCTCTCTCTTCCTCCCCTTCCATCCTCTGATAACTACACAGTATTCTCCACTTCTATGAGGTCAACTTATTTAGTTTCCACACATGAGTGAGAACATGTGGTATCTGTCTTTCTGTGCCTGGTTTATTTCACTTAACATAAGATCCTCCAGACTCACCCATGTTGTCATAAATGCTAGGAGTTCATTCTTTTACTGACTGAATAGTATTCTATGGGTATATATACACCACATTCTCCATTGGTTCATCCTTTGATGGGCACCTAGGTTGATTCCATATCTTGAATAGTGCTGCAACTACCGTAAGATCCAGCAATCCCACCACTGAATTAATATCCAAAGGAAAGGAAATCGGCATGTCGGAATCCCTTTCATCGTCTTTGGGAGGCCTGCCTTCGAATCAACCCAAGTGTCAGGAAGGGAGGAAGGGAGAAAAGAGAAGGAAGAGAGGGCTGTGCTAGAAGCTTCTCTGACTCCTTTCCATGTTCTACTCATTGGCTTGTAAGGGGAAGAGGGCCATACCTGGTTTATCTACTCTAGAACTGTAGCTTTCCACATCACCCCATCCTTTACCAACCTCATTCTCCAAACAGGACTTTCACCCTCAGACCTTCCCCGACTGCCTGTCTCTACCTCCGGGGCACTAATGCCACAGCCAGATAAACAGGCTCATCGGGGTCTAGCCACGGACTGATGTGAATACAGGTGTGGTGGAAAAAGGGACAGAATGGCGGATGGGACTTGGGGTTGGCCACAGAACTACTCTGAGCCTCAGTAGCCCCACCAATGAATCTGAGTTGAAGGATCCCTAGGGTCTCTTCCCCTTGGGCCATTTACACAGCCTCTGAGTCCCCCTTTCTGCCCACCTTGCATTTGAAAGGCTTCACATCAGAGTGGACGATCATATGCGCCTTGAGGGTCTGTTTCTGCACAAAGCTCTTGTAGCAGAGGTGACACTGGTAGGCACGGATGTTGGTGTGGATGAGCACGTGTCTCTTCATGTTGGCCAACAGGGTGAACTCCCGCCCACAAATCCCACATTTGTGCTCCTTCACACCCTGTGGGGAAGCAAGATTCAACAAATTAGTGGCTAACTGGTAACAGGCTTTCATGAGGGTTACAGGCTCTTTTTTCTCTGCTACATAAATCCACAAAGATATTGGTGATAGATGTCAAATTCCAAATGATGTATCTTTAGCCTTTTTAAATTATTATTTCTTGAAAAGTGTTGATTACATGATTTGGTGTTTATCTTTTCTTCTGAACACCATAAGCTAGTCAGACCACTGGAGGAATAGAAAGCTATTGCTTTCATTGTTCCTGCTGCTGCCAGGGTTAATGCTATAATAACAGTTCCAAAGAATTAGTAGGATTTTGGTAGGAGCACTGTGGAATGATATGCAAAATGAATTTATAATCCAGCTTTCATGATAATGAAAAAATAAAATATTTTAAACTGATATTATCATTTCCCACATGAAAACTGATGTCCTCTTGAGCTCTCACTAATGGACTTGAAAACCCCAGAAACAACTCATCCTCACTTCAGTCAGTTACAACCTGATCATCTCTCTCTCCGGTTAGTCCCCTGCATCCGTCCCCACAGGCCATGCTGACTTGTGTGACATGGTTCTGCAGTCTCCTCTAATCCAGCTACTCCTAATGCAAACATTTGTCATGGGACAACTTTCTGAATTAGAAAACAGGACAGGAGGTTTTCTAGTTCCCTGGCTCTCTGTAGAGAAGTGTGTGAATACTTGAACAATGATGCCCTCAATTCAGAGCATTACCAGGAACTCACAGCTTGAGTCAAGCAAAGCTAATCCTCACTACCCATTGCTTCTCTGAAGAGGCCTTTGCAGGACTCCTTGATCCCTTCGCAACACGCCTGGATCCAGAATGACTTTTTTTTTTTTGAGATGGGCTCTGGTTGTGCTGACCAGGCTGGTCTTGAACTCATGGGCTCAATTGATCCTCCACCTCCTGAGTGGCTGGGACTCTAGGCATGCACCACTGTTGCCTGACCAGAATGATTTCTCAAAAGGAAGACTAAGAGAACCATGGCACTGAATTGAAGATTCTTACAGGATTAGAACAGGTTACTAAATGAATGAACACTATAAAATCCATATTGCCTTGTTTTGGTAGTGGTCTGAGAAGGGAGGGATTCCAAGCTCAGCTCTGCCTCTGCCTATATTTTACTGATTTAATTTGGAGCATGGTAAGACAGTACCATTCCTTAGTGTTGGTAAGCCTATGGTGCTAAAGTGTAGGTTGAGATCTCTGCCCAGATATTTACTGGTCATGAAACCTTAGATAAATAAGCTCCATGGACTTTCCTGGTAAATGTTTCTCTTCTCAAGATGAAGCAGAGGTCCTGAGAACCCTGGGGTTCTTAGTAGCTGGAACATTTTCTAGTCTAAATGATTATAGACTAGTATGGATTTATGCTAATAAAAAGATCTAGGAATTGACCTACTTCAGAAATTAAATTTTAATGCCCTCTAAGAAAATGAATTTTTAAAATGGATTGTATATTCAGTGAGTTTAAAATTATGAAATCAATAAAAAATTTTCTTGATGGCATTTAAAATTACTGCAGCATCTTTCTTCTCGCCATATGTCTCTGGGGGTGGGGGTATGGCTTAGTGGTAGACACAGGCCCTTGGATTTGATCCACAGCACCAAAAAGTAAAAAAATATATATATATATATTTTCTCTGGACTTGGCTCTGATCCAGCTGTCATAGGACCAAGGAGAAGTCACTACTTATCACCATTTTTGGAATTCTTTAGAGAGAAGTCTGTGTCCAAAGTAAGACTCGCCTATGGGCTGCATAAAAGGCAAGAGAATATGAACCTGGACACAGCTTCGGGGCAACAAAGGAAGATGTTATGTCTCTGAAAGGACCAGGGAAATAATAGAGACTGAGGCTGTGGGGTTGCCTGGGGCGAGGGAGGGAAGTCGATGGAAAAGGGAAAGTCTTGAGGGTAGAGTGTTCAACGCTTGGGTACTGGTGTCAGGGATTCCTGAGTGATGTCCTCATGCCATGGTGTCTTTATCTGCAAATCGGGAGTACCTCTCAGAGTTGTTGAGAGGAAAATAAAGATGAAATGAGAAGTAAAGCACCTGCCATAGACCAAGTGTTCAATAAATACTACCTCTCACGGTTTGTTGACACCTCTAATTAAAATGCATTTTGTTTCCTGATTCAAATGAAAGTTATTTCAGACACCAGGCTGTTTCTTGCATTTTGACTTCATTTTCTATTATCTTACAGAATGCATATGTTCTAAAATGCACCTTTGATTCCTTTTCCTTATATGCAGGAGCCCCCAAATAAGCAAGTGATCCCCTTAGTGGCTGAATCTCAGTCTAGGCACTTTGTTGACAGTCCCTGCATTTGGTAGGTGACTCCCCTCTGATGGTATCTCCAGGTGCCTTTTGTAGGGCAGGAGCTTTTTGTGCAGAGCCCACAAGGCAGCCCACATTTCATCTCTGCTGCAGAGCCAGAAAATGCCCTGTGTTTTGTCCTAACGTAACAAATGAAACCCATTAGAGCAGAGCAGAAGCATTATCTTGGCTGGGCAAAGTCCTCCACTGACCTTTCAGAATTAAAGAATGTTTTTTAACAAAACTGGCTTGCTGGAAGTCTTTCCTGCCAAGAAAACCACTGAGGACAAGGGTGACAGTTGAGGTCAGTGGGGCAAAACTCCCCTTTCGGCAGTTCAAAGCAGACCCAAGTCAGCTCAGCTGGAGTAAGATTTCAGAGCCTTGTTTTAGTTGAGCCTGAGTGACTCTAGGGCTTTGTTTGCATAGAAGACTGAATGTGGACCCTTGGGCCTCTGTTTATCCTTGAAGACCTGAGTCCAGGGAAGACAAAAACAAACCAGACAGAGAAGGGTGCTTTCTTGTGCTTCCTCCAATGCAAACCCCAGGCTGTCAGGTGGGGGTCACTCTCAGGAAGTGACCCCTGCTGGACTGTGCTCAGGTCCCCTCCCCTCAGAGCCACCTAAACATGCAACAGGTCTCTCAGTCCAGTGAGCAAGCAAACCGAAAAGTGGCCGCTGCTTCAGCAGCAAAAGGCCACGAGAACTCTCTAGAAGGCTCTCATCAGTACATCTTATTGATGTAGGGTCTGATGACACACTTGTGCTAGAGTCCTGGATGAAGTTTCTGGAAACAAAATTCCAGGGATTCTTGGGAGCTAGGAAGCAACAGCTCAACTACCAGCTGTTTCCTTCATCCTTCCTCACCCTCTTCTCCAAACATCTGCACTGTTTATTTCCAGGCCTGTGTTAGACTCTAGAAGTCTAGTTGGAGAAGGGCTCCATTGATAGTCTATGGTCGTGCCTTCCCCTCCTATTTGAAGGTGAGGAGGGGCATAGAGCTCAGGTTAGCCAAGCCCCTTGCCCCGGGTCGCCCAGCTCCTCAGCATCTGAGGTGGGGGACTCTGCTCGTGTCCCCCCAGGCCCAGCAGCCCCGCCCTGGTGGGGAGCCCCGCGGTACCTTGTGGGTGAGCGAGTGCTGCTTGAGGTGGTGGGGCTGCACGAATTCCATGCCGCACTCGGAGCAGATGTAGGGCCGGATGTCCTTGTGCTTCATCATGTGGTTCTGCAGCTGGCTCGGGTACTGGAAGGTCTTGTCGCACTCGGAGCAGTTGTACAGGATGGGGCCCCGGTGCGTGGTGAGGTGCCTCTTCAGCTGGGCCAGCGTGGGGAAGTCGAGGCCGCACTCCACGCAGATGTTCTCGCGCCCGCTGGCGTGCTTGGCCTCGTGGGCCTTGAGCTCGCTGGGGTAGGCGAAGCCGCGGCCGCACACGCGGCAGCTGTGCGGCTTCACCTCGCTGTGCTGCATCATGTGGCGCTTCAGGTGGCTGGTCTGCGTGAAGGCCTTGTGGCACACCTGGCATTTGTGGGGCCGCGTGCCCTGGTGGGTCAGCATGTGGGTGTGCAGGTGGCTGAGCTGCTTGAAGAGCTTCCCGCAGCGCGTGCACGCGTGCGGCTTGATCCCGCTGTGGCCCAGGATGTGGGTGACCAGGTTGTACTTGGAGGTGTAGGACTTCTCACAGGTGGGGCACTGCCAGCGCTTCTGCGCCCCGCCCACATCCACGTAGTAGCTGTCGTCGATCTGGACGTTCACGTCCACCCTCTCCACCTTCTGCTTGGTCTCCTCGCTCTCCTGGGGCTCGGCTTTCCGCGGCAACGGCGGCTCCGGGGGCTGCTTGGGTAGGAAGGTGTGCCGGCTGAAGGGGAAGGGCGAGGACGAGGGCACGAAGAAGGGGAACACGAGGCCGGGGTGGACCTTGGGGTAGTAGGGGTAGGGCGAGGGCAGGAAGGGAGGGGGCGTCGGCTGGGGCCACAGGGCGCTGGGCTTAACAGGCTCCTGCTTGACCGGCTTGCCGCCCAGGTGGTCCAGGGTGCGGTAGAACTGGAAGCCCACGTTGCACAGGTCGATCATCTGAGAGTCGTACCTGGGGCGCGAGGGCTGCGGGTAGAGCAGAGGGAGGTTCGGGGGACCATGGCTTTTGTTCTCCTCTGGGTGGAGGGGGAGGGCGGCTTCTTCGGCAGGGTGGTTATAAGGCATCTTTGTGGGCATGCTCTTCCGTTTCCGGGACCCCCCTCCTTCAAAGATCCCAGGGAATCCATCTAGGTCTCCTGGAGGAGGTTCATACCGAAACTGGGAGAAAGGTCCCTGGAGAGCTTCCGGGAAGGGGTGTCTTTGGGGTGCTTTCCCTCGGGAAGCCACGGGCTGTAGGCAGTGGGGAAAGGAGGGGGTGCTCTTCACACCCAAGTTGAAACGCACGCCTTCATCTTTGATCATCTTCATTTCCTTCTGCATCCTTGGCACTTTTCCTTTAAAGAGAAAGAAACTTACTGTGGCGCTTTGTTTTGCTTTGTTTTGCATCTTCTTATCCATTAAGAACATAAGGGATCAGTAGTAATTTATGAAGAGCAATACTTGCTTAATACCGACACTTATTTGTCCTAGGGCTGTTCAAAGTTGTTTCTCCTTGCAAACCAGTTACTAATGTGAAAAGCGTTGACCTAGGGCCGAATCAAACTGGGCTCAGTGTAAATCCAGCTACAGAACCAACAGGGTGGGAAGTGGACCCCTCTGGTCCTCATTGCCATTTATTTATCTATCATCTATCTATCTATCTATCTATCTATCTATCATCTATTTATTTTGTGGTACTGGGGATTGAACCCAGGGGCATTCTACTTCTGAGCTACACCCCCAGCCCTATCTTTTATTCTTTATTTTTAAACAGGGTCTCACTAAGTAGCTGAAGCTGGCCGTGAACCTGCCATCCTCTTGTCTCAGCCTCCCAAGTACTGGGATTACAAGCTTGTGCCACCACGCCCAGCTCATTGCCATTTAAGATGAGGGTTCCAGGCTGAGAGGAAATGGCACGATCGAGTCACGAGGGCTACTCAGTGGAAGAGTCAGAACTGGGACACAGTATGGAGACGTGATTGCATCTACTAATGATGATTTACATGTGGTTTTTAGGTATGGTTTCTCCCTTAAGGAAAACAATTTTCACTGCTACTCCCTTACTTGGGCCTTTGTTTCTGGAAGATGGGGATATTGAAGGCCGTGTAGGAGAAGGGGCTTTAGTGCTGAACTCAGATCTAGTATTTCAGTGTGTCCACTCTGAGCAAGGTGCTACTGAGATAGATTGAGAGGATGAGATTGGCCTGATTAAGGAAAGCATATTGAGGCCGGGTGTGGTGGCGCACGCTTGTAATCCCAGTGCTTTGGGAGGCAGAGACCGGAGGATCTGGGTTCGTGGCCAGCCTCAGCTCGCTCGCTCTCTCTCTCTCTCTCTCTCTCTC